>SKCR01000361.1:0-29299 GCA_019454045.1 Zanthoxylum bungeanum | reverse complement strand
ATAATTGCTACTTTAACCATACAAACCAGTCTATGGGTGGATTTGCAAGAGTATGGACAAAGGCTCTCACTGGCGAAGGATAGCCCACACTAGGTCTCCCCACTCAAGGGTTCAAGCGACCAAGTGAGCGTATCCCTTTTTATACACTAAGGTACGTGCCAATAAGCTATGGTGTGTGACGGACTGTCAAATGGATTTCCCGTTGTAGATCCCCCAGAGGGAAGGTGGAGCGAGGCTCACTTAAATACCCATGCCTCTTAGGCTCTTATCGCTTGTTGTCAGGAATAAACAACGAGTCCTCCAAACTAGTCCATCACAAAGGCTACAAGTAGATGGCCATATAGGTGCCCTCACAGCTTTTCCTTCTAGAAAGGTAGTGAATGAAGGAAGACACCAAACCATTACCTAGCCTCAAAGTGCCCTTGATTAAACCCTCACTTATCCACTATAGACATGGCCAATTAAAACATAAATCCACTCATTACAAGACAATATTTCGGGGCCAATTCTCACATCCCCAGTGGAGTCGCCAGACTGTAGGACACAGGACCTGGGCGACGCCGTTCCTAGGCTCGCGGCCTAGTTGGGAAGGATTACATAACATAGAGTCGCCACCCGGTGTGAACCGGGACAAAGATTTAAGGCCGCACTCACCCCTCGCAAGGGAAGACCTCCAAACCGTTGGGTTCGGAATGGTCCCTTACTCATGTCACTTGTAATGAAAGGATTTATAATAATTTAAACAAGCTGAAGTAGCACTTATTCTAAGGGTAATGCTTCTAAATTCACATTTATAAAATAAAATATGCGCCTAAATATACATGTATTTCACATATATCTTACATTTTAATTTGCATGCTTAACATATATCAAGATAGCACTAAACATACAACTTTACTTACATATCACATTCAGGAAAGACACAAGCACACATATTGATCCTACAAGCACACATATGGGCATTTTTCCAAGTGGTACGTGGAATTGTAGCCCAAGTACAGACCGCACTACCGTCCATTCGGAATCGGCTACGGAATTTACGTCTGTGTTTCCATCCGATATACCGCAAGAAATAATGCCCAAATGTTATCATGACATGAGCATACGAATTGTGACACATTTGCATAAGAAAGATCAACTAATAGGCAATTATGCATGAATATAGTAAGACAGACTCAGTTCAGTGTGTGTGCGTTCGTGTAGCGTTCGTAAACGCGTTCGAACGGAAATGAAACAGAATGCTCGCGTTCGAGTAGCGTTCGTAAACGCGTTCGAACGTAAATGAAACAGAATGCTCACGTTGAGTAGCGTTCGTAAACGCGTTCGAACGGAGACGAGACAGAATGCTCACGTTCGAGTAGCGTTCGTAAACGCGTTCAAACGGAGATGAGACAGAAAGCTCACGTTCGTATGGCGTTTGTTAACGAGTTCGAACGGATACGAGACCTGACACATAATAAGGCCAAACACATGCGCGTTCGAGTTGCGTTCGTGAACGCGTTCGAACGGATACGGACCTGATGCAATACATAAACAGAAAAAAAAAGGGGCGCGGCGAAGCACTGCCGTAAAGGTGACCTTTTGGGGCTCTTGATCTCTCAAAGAGAGGACCTTTAGACCAACATGCTAAGCCCATGCGCGTCACATCACACATGCAGGAATAGAACCAATCATATCAACCAAGTATGCCCGATTGAACGCATCTTACATCCAATCCGAACACACATCAACCGGCGCGGCAAAGCATCGTGGTAAAGGGCTTTTAGCCCCTCCCCATAGGGGATCTCACAACACACTTACTAAGCCCATGCGCTCGATTGACTTATACATACGAAAATAAAGATAATAATATCAAACTAAGTATACTCGATTGAACGTATCTTGCGTCCAACCGAACATACATCAACCAGCGCGGCGAAGTAGTGTCACGAAGGTGGCCTTTTCGGCTCTTTGTCTCACAAATGGAGGACCTTTGGACTAACTCACTAAGCCCATGCGCTTGGTTGGATCATACAAAAATAAACGATATATTGAATTCAAGAGAAAAACTAAATAAACAAAACGCAACACAACGAAAGAGAGATGGTGCCGTTTACTCAAGCGGTACGTGGAGTTGTGGCCCGAGTACAGATCATATTACCGTCCATTCGGAATCGGCTATGAAATTTATGTCCGGGTTTCCATCCGATATACCGCGAGAGTTGACACATCTCTCATTCATCTAATGCCCCAAACATATTACATCTCATAATTCATGCATGTTTATATACTCAAAAATCACAACACACATTTCAACATTACAATCATACAAGAAATACTTAATAAATAATGCGGAAAAGGAAAACAAGTGTGAAAGATACCCTCAGGTCTAACCTTTCAAGCCGTCTCTCAGACTCACGTTCCACGAAGATCGAAAGGGGGGTAAGGCTCCGCAACTTTTCTGGTCTGCTGGTTCAACGTCCTAGCTCACTGCTTCGCTGCTTTGCTTATTGTTCGAACTCCGTTCTGCTCCTATTCGGCTCCTGTTTTGCTGCTCACTGCACGGGCTACCTGTTTCAATGTTTTCAAAGAACTATTCCAAGTTGTGTGGGTTCTTAGTGCAATTAAAAGTGATTATTTTAAGGTTATCTATGTAGTTTTCTAAGTTACTGTTTTTTTTTAAAGATTTGGGCTGCTGTTAAGGTGATTTAGGAGGTTATTTAGGTGTGTTTTAGGGTGTGGTTTTTTGTGGTAATTTTCGGTGGTGGAGGGCTGCTGTGTAGATGGATGTTTCGGCTACAAGGGGGAGGTGGCTTGTGGTGGTTTCTTTGTTTTCTTGCTTGTGTATGTGTGAAGTGTTTTCTCTTTTTGCTTGTTTGGTCTTGGGTGTGTAGAGAGAGTCTAGAGAGATTTTGAGAGAGTTTGGGTGTGAATTCTATGTGTTAAGGGGAGCAATGGCCTTGGTTAGGGGTTGTTTATATAGAGAATGGCTAGGGTTGACAAGGGAAGGGATCTTGTTTCCAAATTAGGAGAGGTGAGAAAGGCATACACAAGATTGAGGGGGGGCAAGATATTTTAAATTAGGAAGTTGTAATATTTAATTTGTGTTGGTTTAGGAATACAAATATTTTATATTGGTAAATATCTTATTAGATTAGGAAGTCAAATATATGATTGGCTTTAATTGGTTAGGATTGATTTTAATTTGGTATGATTATATTTTGATTTAGTATGTGATTTGTTTAATTTAGGCATGATTTTAGTTTAAGTTGGTAATTGTTTATTTTAATTGGTAAGTGGTTTAAATGTTTTATTTTAATGTTTAATATTTAATTTAATATTTATTTATTTAATTTGGGATATGTTTTATGGGCTTTGGGGAGCTAAATGGGCTGGGGTGTGAGGCTAGCAGCAAAACCAGAATTACCGGCTCCGTTCGAACGCCTCATCGCACGCGGCACGAACGTCCGCAATCTGCACGAGGTTCGAACGAAGTAACGAACGCAGCACCAACGAAGACAGTGAGCTTGTTTATCCTGAATTTCCCCTTCCGATATCCGTTTCCCGCGGCTTTCATGACTCAAAAGGTAGTGCCTCCAAATGAGGCTCATCATCGGGTTTCACATGCGAAAATGCAATGCCTACACTCTGTACACAGAACTGACGGATCATATCTTGACACACACAGGATATCCTGAGGATCGATCCACACCCAACGAACAGGCGGAGGTCTGATCTAAATAGATCGGTGACGTGACTGCCATCTAAGTGTGGAGGATGTCTCATACATCCACAGTGGTGTCTCAAGTCGAAGGACCACTATGCTACTCAACCCGAGAAGATTCTTATTGACGTTGGCGTACCATCCATTAAGAATCTTCGGTGAGTCGTTCAGTGTTTATCCACTATAAACACCTACACGTCTATACGAGTCTCCATAGACTCATGGTTCATTGGGATAAACCATCGAACCAAGTCTCGATATACGACATGTACTGGTCTCAACGGATTTGGCTAACCGACCCGTGTTAGCAAATCTTGACCAGGAACTATGTTTGATAATATACATATAGCAGTGACACTTCCCAATGCCAATTACAAACTAACTTTGTAACTGTGCACTGCATTATATATTATCGGGCCTTTGTCTAATATATACATATCACTAAACCACATTTAGTTTCAATCTAATCGTAATCAGATCGAATACGTATATAAGAACAAGAGGTGCAACCATAAATAAGTAATATTATGGAATAAAGGGATGTTCGTATTCATGAATCAGACATAAATACGGTCCGGATTGGCGCTCTGAGCACCAACCCCAACAATTTCTCCCACTTGCTCTAGTGCCAATCCACGGTATCATATACACGTCTCAATGCGCATCGTATGCACATGGCCCTCAAAAGCTCACCCAGTACTTAAGAGGTAGGCAACAAAAACAAGTCCGCTATGACATATTGAGTTTGTCAAACAAACTCCATCGTTTCCCATAGTCAGCATCATTCATATTTTGTAGAATCTAAATTATACATTAATATGACTCTGATGCTACTTCAGTATTATGCTATAGCTTCTGAGTTGTCCAAGTATTTAGGGATCAAATCCAAAATACTATGAAGACAACCGCAAGCACAATAACAATACATAACTTCTATTCTATGAGGTCACTATGCAACTTCAAAAGTCAATACTTCAAAGGTTGCATTCAATTCCACTATATAGTAGAATTTTCGTGACGCTCAAACTGCATCTTTTCTGACTCTTTATGACGTAGACTATCTAACGTTATAATTAGTCTCAAAACTAACATGACCCTAATGGTTGCAGACTGTATTCTCCATGAATTAGAAACTCGTTCTTAATATCTCAAAGATCACAAAGAACGTGTTTCAAGATCCATCATATGGTCTATAGGATATCAAAATAACTCGTAACAATTACGATTAAATCGATATCTTTAATCGTACATAATAAAGTATTCATTATGTCATCATCAAATGATACATAGTATTGATTAGACATTCTAATCAATATCTCTTTCGAAAAAGGAATCATCCTTTACGAAAGATGAATACTATGTATAAGACACACAATAACTGTCGAACAGTTATACTAAATGTCATACAGATAGCCTTGTTATGTCTTTCATTTGATCATATCTAATGTACGACTAATAGGAGTATCTCACAAGTCTCTTGGTTTTATATCTTATATAAAACTTTATATCGTATATAAAAGAGACTACTCCCACTGTTTTCACGGAGTAAAGAAGACTTAGGTAAACCTTTTACCTTACAAACATCTCATTATTACTATAATAATGATAATGTCGTTAAGATATATAACACTAGAAACTAATATGTACGCTCCCACTAACCCTTCTAATCACATGTGTATTCTCTATACTTTGACAAGATCAGACAATCTAACGATATCAAAAATAGAGAACACATATTTCTGGAAGACTTATCCGAGTCTACAATAGGCTCTGTAAGTTAGCACACTAAACTGCGATCTCAGCAGAACACAAACTCTAGGGCCATTTCAGAATAAACTTTTCAAACAAGGAAATCACAAATGATCTCTTATTCGAATAAGTCATCCAAAAACGCCACTTTGCATTCTTTAACTAAAATATACAGTTTATTATCAACATTAACCAATATATCTTTAATTGTTCAATTAGTGTGACTAGAGATAAGTTTTCTCAGAATCTACAATAGATTGCTGAGTATAACGTTTCTCACTGTCATACTATAAAGGTCAAACCTTTAATAAGCTCACATTGCTTCCGTTGTGCAAACAATTAGCACATATCATGAACTAATTCATAATGAAAGCGTAATCAAGTTCAAAACTTGACCATAGTAAGCTATGAACAATTTTAGATCTAAGGTTCAATGGTGAAATTCCAGAATCGATATCAAATATCGCTTCCATTAAAAGTCATAGGATAATTTTTCTTCAATAAGAAAACAACGGAACCATTAAGTATCAAATACTCGTGAATGATTCTGTTATCCTATTAGACTTGCACGGAAGATGTATACGGGTTGTTTCATCTTATTAATTACATAGTTCCATTTATAATTTATCATTCTCACATTTGACTTCAATAAGTCAAGTCTTTTCTACAATAGTTAACATCTCATGTTACACACCAAGTAATAAAACGATTTTATTACTTAGAATCGTAGGAAAGATATTCCATTAAATAGAATACAATATTCTATTAAACAGAATAAACGATAAACTTTTACTTATACCTCCGAGGTGTAAGTAATTTCCATTATATAACTATTATAAAAAGAAAGATTGAAATCTCAAACTTTTCAAGATTCAAATTTTCTACCTATACATATCATATATGTAACTGTAGAAATTAATGGAACATAATTAAAGAGATGAATTAGTGTTACTGGAGTATAACCCAAAGAGTATTGAAACTAATTCGGTAACTTTCAATATCAGACGAATCAAATCATATAAGATTCGATTGCTCCCACTACTCAATTCCATCAAGATGGAATCGTGGAAGAACAATATTGAATATGAATCATATTCACTAAATAACCTTAGAACTAATTGCTTTAAATTCATACGTTTGATCGTATCAAAGATCTTTGAACAGTTCAAAGACATGTTATGAATTTTGAGGATAGAATTCTCTAAAACCTTTAGATTGAATATATTTGAACAAGTCAAAAATGTTCAATCTACGTTTCATCAGAACGGATTGAAAGTACTTGATACTTTCAAGACTTTCAATATGTGTTCCTTCAGAAACACGTAACTAAGTTATGACAATTCATCAACTAAGTTACGAAATAAAGAAAACTACCTTAAGCAATTATTATTTATTAAACCACATACATCCAATGTATCAGTTTAAATAAATTTGGTGGTCCAATGACAATCATTGGTTAAATGAGATCTTAATCACTTTCCTGAATACAATATTCATTAAATGGATAAGGATGTGTGGTGTGATCTGGTATCAAACCATCCTTTACCATATGGATTGAGCATCCAATACTTAAGTGATTAAATTCATAAAGCACCGTTCTAAATTATTTACTTTACCGAATAATTTTATTTAGTTTATCTCTACGTCATGACATATTAGTTTATTATAAAATATGTAACAATTGTTTATAAAGAACAAGTGACTATCCAATAGTCGCAAGTTCCGATATCAAATATCAAAACAATCGTTAACCAATATTTCAAATAACTAGACAGGAGATCTGGTATCCAATACCTATAGTTGTAGTATTGTGAAAATCGATATTTTCTATACACAAATATACGCATCTCATTTCTTTAGCTTTACTATTTGCATTCAACTATTCACAACAATTGTAAATAACTGATTAGCAAATTGTGTCATACACATTACCTCTAAAGGTAATTAAAGCTTAGAAAAGTCATTACTAGATAAACAAATACCTAATAGGGCTTTCTTAATGCCAGTCAAGAATCTCGAGACATGAACTAATTCAAGTCAATTCTTACTGCATAAGAAACTATTGTCTCTAAAGTATTATATCTTAAAGGGGATATCTATCTAGATTATCTATTATGACTTAGAAACTAAGTCATTAACCATCTTTATTTTTCAAGAAAATTGGAACAACAGTTCCCGATGGTTTAGACTAATCTATTAATATCCTAGTCTATTAGTATCTAGAACCTATTCTAGAATAACTGCAACCAAGAGTCTAGTCAGATAACATATCAAAATATGTGTGCAGTAAATAAAAGTTTAATTCTATATAAACAATAGAATAAGGAAACAAACAAGCAGCAATTTCCATAATAACATACACTGCCTAAGTTATGGAATATTTTAAACTTAGCAGTGCCTCCCATTATTTTTACGTAATGCCGTAATCCCCAACGGAAAGACGAGAATTCAATAATTAAATCGAATTCCATAATGGGAAGAGGACCCCATGACTATATTTCGACTCACAGCAGAGGCACGGTCTCGCCGACGTATATTCACAGGTAGACAACTAATTGTCAATCACTCACTGGTGACTCCATGGTTCTGGTCCTGGCCGTTTCTCGTTGTCGCTGCGAAGGCAGGCCCACAAGGAGACGTACCAAGGTTAAACTTGTCAATGATAAACTCAAGTTACTTGCGTAACCCTGACAGCTAGGGCACGTTCAGGATTCCGCTTTCGCTTGAATTTATCTAGTATCTAATATACATTCGGCATAAATAAATTTCTATCAGCTACACCCTCACAGCAGAGGCACGGTCTCGGATGTAGACAACGAAAAGATATTTATAAACCGTATTGACAAGACGGACCAAGAAACAAGTATCCAAATACTAGTTACTTTAAAACCTTATTAAGCGGGGATATTCCATTAAGTGTCATACAACCTAAATCTAATCAAATTAGATTATAACATGCATGTATAAAGTCAAGAAAACATGATTAAACATTGAATAAAACAAGCTAATCATTTATGGAGGCCTAGAATCAGACTCGCTCTGATACCATTTTGTAGGGGTTTTTAGGGGCTAAATCCGGTAACGCAGCGGAAGCGGCGGAAGATCGTATCTTCCGATTTCAAAACTTTTTCTTGGATTAATTAAATAAACATATTTATTTAATTGCCCAATAATCAAATTATGAAACAAAATTTCAAATGAATCATATTCAAGTGAAATTACCAAATTACCCTTATATGGTATTTTGTCCATTTTAGTCCGAAATTTATCCAATCAATTTTGAATGATTCTAAATCATTTCTAAGATGAACTTAGCATGTTCAAAACATCAAAACACCAAAAGCAACCAAATCCCCAAATTTGCTCATCATGGCCGAATGCACCAAATGGGGTGCCATTTGTGCACTTTGTCATTTCATGCATCAAAACACATCAAGATGTAATCCAATGAACATGAAACTTTATATGCATCATATACACATCCAAATACACAACATATATGAAAATCCCAAAATTTGGAAGTGGTCTTAAACCCTAATTTCTCAATTTCATCAAATTGGACAAATTAGACCAAATTGGTTAAATCCAACACTTCAATCATCTTTCTTCCATCCAATCAAAGTCTCAACACAATGAAACAACTCAAGATCAAATCTAGGTCATCTTAGAGTGGGTCAACAACTCTAGATTAGCAACATGGTTTCCAAAACCTTAAAAGAATACTTATTACTACAATAGTCATAAGCTTCCTTCATCATACATGCTCTACACTTTCATCAAAACTTCCATCAACAAAAACACAAGGAATAAAGAAAGGAATAATCTAAGAACATCATATGTTAAAGCCTAGATCCTAAGGAACATTTTCCTTTCTAATAGTAAGTTGGAAAAACTTACTAAAATCCAAGCTTTCTTTGATTTTGTCTTTCTTTCTCACAAGCTTCTTTAGTTTCATCAATGGAGTTTTTCTTTGAAATGTATTAGGTTAGTATTTCAAAAGAAATGAAATCAATATATACTTGCTTATGTTTGTGCTTGGCCGAATTTGGCCTTAAAATAAACAAGACAATTAATTTCATCTTCATTTGATTTACATTTGATCAACTTGACATAAATATCTAAAACCAACTTTAAAGACATTTAATAAAGTCAACAAATGCAACTAAGAAAAAATATCTCTTATATTTAAGTGTTATGGCCGAAAAATTGAAGAAAAAATAAAGAAAAAGATATTTGAATTTTAAACATTTTAAACAAATATCAAAGAAGTCAAATCCAATTTGACTACCATTTCCTTTACTTAAAGTCAACATTAAACACTTATAATCATTTCCTAACTTTATCATTTGGTGATATATTATATTTTAATTATATTAATCATTTAACAATTAAATAATTAATAATTAATTAAATACAAATATATCAAATATATGTATTATATTTACTTTAAATATCTCAAATACATATATTGATGATATATGTCAAATACCTTTATTTGACCATTTATTAATGTGTATTTAATAATATCAAATATTAAATACAAATACACATTAATTAGGAAATGAAGGTTCGGCCCGTTCGCATGTATTTTTCGTTTAACGATTAAACGATTTATAAATAATCATCATTATTCATAAATGTTGCTCTAGTGCTCTACGAGTATGTTTCATTATTGAGACTCTCTAGATTCAGGTATATCCGTCACGAAATCCAATTTCATGTCCATAATCTATCCACCCGTAGATTATGACGATCACGGATAAACTAGCTGAATCATACAGGTCGAGGTCATTGCATATGTATAATCCCTCCGTCACAGGTATCCAGATAATCCCAGAGATATAGATGTAAACGTCAAATCTCTATAGGTATTATCTCGTCGACGTATCTATTAGCAATCTCTAAATAACATTCGGAACTTACTTCCGAAGTATACTGTGGCCACAGATTTAACAGACTGCTAATAATATATGGACTACCTATGCTCTGTACACAGAACTGACGGATCCTATCTTGACACACACAGGATATCCTGAGGATCGATCCACACCCAACGAACAGGCGGAGGTCTGATCTAAATAGATCGGTGACGTGACTGCCATCTAAGTGTGGAGGATGTCTCATACATCCACAGTGGTGTCTCAAGTCGAAGGACTACTATGCTACTCAACCCGAGAAGATTCTTATTGACGTTGGCGTACCATCCATTAAGAATCTTCGGTGAGTCGTTCAGTGTTTATCCACTATAAACACCTACACGTCTATACGAGTCTCCATAGACTCATGGTTCATTGGGATAAACCATCGGACCAAGTCTCGATATACGACATGTACTGGTCTCAACGGATTTGGCTAACCGACCCGTGTTAGCAAATCTTGACCAGGAACTATGTTTGATAATATACATATAGCAGTGACACTTCCCAATGCCAATTACAAACTAACTTTGTAACTGTGCACTGCATTATATATTATCGGGCCTTTGTCTAATATATACATATCACTAAACCACATTTAGTTTCAATCTAATCGTAATCAGATCGAATACGTATATAAGAACAAGAGGTACAACCATAAATAAGTAATATTATGGAATAAAGGGATGTTCGTATTCATGAATCAGACATAAATACGGTCCGGATTGGCGCTCTGAGCACCAACCCCAACACGCCCGACCCCGAGCTGTTTGAATCACTTGGCCCTGGGGGAATGTTACGTCCCCAGTCCAAAGACAGACTCGGTGGGACATCGCCCGACCCCGAGCTGTTTGAATCACTTGGCCCTGGGGGAATGTTACGTCCCCAGTCCAAAGACAGACTCGGTGGGACATCGCCCGACCCCGAGCTGTTTGAATCACTTGGCCCTGGGGGAATGTTACGTCCTTAGTCCAAAGACAGACTCGGTGGGACATCGCCCGACCCCGAGCTGTTTGAATCACTTGGCCCTGGGGGAATGTTACGTCCCCAGTCCAAAGACAGACTCGGTGGGACATCGCCCGACCCCGAGCTGTTTGAATCACTTGGCCCTGGGGGATGTTACGTCCCCAGTCCAAAGACAGACTCGGTGGGACATCGCCCGACCCCGAGCTGTTTGAATCACTTGGCCCTGGGGGAATGTTACGTCCCCAGTCCAAAGACAGACTCGGTGGGACATCGCCCGACCCCGATCTGTTTGAATCACTTGGCCCTGGGGGAATGTTACGTCCCCAGTCCAAAGACAGACTCGGTGGACATCGCCCGACCCCGAGTTGTTTGAATTGCTTGCCTTGGGGGAATGTTACGTCCCCAGTCCAAAGAAAGACTCGGTGGACATCGCCCGACCCCGAGCTGTTTGAATCGCTTGGCCCTGGGGGAATTACGTCCCCAGTCCAAAGACAGACTCGGTGGGACATCGCCCGACCCCGAGCTGTTTGAATCGCTTGGCCCTGGGGGAATGTTACGTCCCCAGTCCAAAGACAGACTCGGTGGGACATCGCCCGACCCCGAGCTGTTTGAATCACTTGGCCCTGGGGAATGTTACGTCCCCAGTCCAAAGACAGACTCGGTGGGACATCGCCCGACCCCGAGCTGTTTGAATCACTTGGCGCTGGGGGAATGTTACGTCCCCAGTCCAAAGACAGACTCGGTGGGACATCGCCCGACCCCGAGCTGTTTGAATCGCTTGGCCCTGGGGGAATGTTACGTCCCCAGTCCAAAGACAGACTCGGTGGGACATCGCCCGACCCCGAGCTGTTTGAATCACTTGGCCCTGGGGGAATGTTACGTCCCCAGTCCAAAGACAGACTCGGTGGGAAATCGCCCGACCCCGAGCTGTTTGAATTGCTTGGCCTTGGGGGAATGTTACGTCCCCAGTCCAAAGACAGACTCGGTGGGACATCGCCCGACCCCAAGCTGTTTGAATCGCTTGGCCCTGGGGGAATGTTACGTCCCCAGTCCAAAGACAGACTCGGTGGGACATCGCCCGACCCCGAGCTGTTTGAATCGCTTGGTCTTGGGGGAATGTTACGTCCCCAGTCCAAAGACAGACTCGGTGGGACATCGCCCGACCCCGAGCTGTTTGAGTCACTTGGCCCTGGGGGAATGTTACGTCCCCAGTCCAAAGACCGACTCGGTGGGACATCGCCCGACCCCGAGCTGTTTGAATCACTTGGCCCTAGGGGAATGTTACGTCCCCAGTCCAAAGACAGACTCGGTGGGACATCGCCCGACCCCGAGCTGTTTGAATCACTTGGCCCTGGGGGAATGTTACGTCCCCAGTCCAAAGACAGACTCGGTGGCACATCGCCCGACCCCGATCTGTTTGAATCACTTGGCCCTGGGGGAATGTTACGTCCCCAGTCCAAAGACAGACTCGGTGGGACATCGCCCGACCCCGAGCTGTTTGAATCACTTGGCCCTGGGGGAATGTTACGTCCCCAGTCCAAAGACAGACTCGGTGGGACATCGCCCGACCCCGAGCTATTTGAATCACTTGGCCCTGGGGGAATGTTACGTCCCCAGTCCAAAGACAGACTCGGTGGGACAAATCGCCCGACCCCGAGCTAAGTAAACAAGCGGCCTCAGCGGAACGAAATCCAGCCCCGATCCGTCGTTTTTCGAATTTAAAGGATTTCATCAAAAAAGAATTTTTATTCATGTTTGGGGGCGGACCGCCCTTTTTACAACAGTTGTTCTGGTTTGGTGTTTTGTCCGGCTTCTGCAAAAAAGAAAATAGAAGAAAGGAAAGTTGATTTTCATGGGAAGTACTTTCTTAACATCTCGGCGTTCCATGGTTTCTTCAATCTCTTGCCGTCCAGACGCTCCAGGATGTAGGCCCCTGGTCTTACTATCTCAGTGATCCTGTAAGGTCCCTCCCACTTGGCACCTAACGAACCCTCTTCAGGTCGTCGGGTGTTCAGAGTCACTTTTGTTAGCATTAGATCACCTGGCAGGAAGGAGCGGGTCCGAACTCTCTTATTGTAGAATCGGGCCATTCTCTGTTGGTAGATGGCTGCTCTTACTGCTGACTGCTCTCTTCTTTCTTCGATCAGGTCGAGGTGATTTTTGATAAGTTCTTCGTTCCGTTTGTTTTCGAAGTGACGGACCCTGTGGGTTGATATTCCGATCTCTGCCGGGATGACGGCCTCACATCCGTATGATAGGGAGAAGGGTGTCTCTCCTGTTGAGTCCTTGAAGGTCGTTCGGTGTGCCCACAGTACCTCTGGTAGCTCCTCGACCCATAGGCTTTTGGTTGATCCGAGCCGAGCTTTCAGGTTTGACTTGATGGTTTTATTGGTGGCTTCAACCTGCCCGTTCGACTTGGGATGGGCCGGCGAGGCGAATTTTAAGGTTATCTGGAGGTCTTCACAAAGTTTTCTGAATCCCCTGCTGTCGAATTGCTTTCCGTTGTCGGTGATGATTGCCTGGGGGATTCCGAACCGGCAAATTATATTTCTCTTCAGGAACTCCGGGCTTTCTTTTCCGAGATGGTGGACAATGGTTCTGCTTCTACCCATTTGGTAAAGTAGTCTATGGCCACGATTGCATATTTCGCCTGACCTCGTTCTTTCGGCATCGGCCCTATAATGTCTAGCCCCCACTGTGCGAAGGGCCAGGGGCTGGATATGGTGGTCAGCTGCTCTGCGCCGGCTGATGGTGGAGGTTGGAATTCTTTTGGCATCCCTCGCATTTCCGTGCTATCTTCACGCCATCCTCGTGCATGGTTGGCCAGTAAAATCCTTGCCTCAAGGCTTTGAAGGCGATTGATCTTCCCCCGGCGTGGCTTCCGCAGATGCCTCTGTGAATCTCCCTGAGCACGTAGTCTGCTTCTTCTGGTGTTAAGCATCTTAGGAGGGGTACGGTGTATCCTCTCCGGTAGAGTACTCCCCCAATTAGGGAAAACTTGGTGCTCTTGAATTTCAGCTTCCTGGCCTCCTTTTTATCTTTTGGGGTTTCTCCTGTTTCCAGGTACCTCCTGATCGGTTGCATCCATCCATGAATCTTTGTCTTATTCTTCTAGTACATCCACCTCTGTCTCCCCTATGCTTCTTTCTTGGAGGTATATAAGAGGGATTACCCTGGGGTTTTCTGTCTTCATTGAAGAGGCAAGCCTGGCCAGGGAATCTGCTTCGCAGTTGTCTTCTCGTCCGATCTGTTCGAAGAGTACGTTTCCCACTTTCTCCACCCACTTCTTTACTTCGGCTAAGTAAGCTACCATGGCTGGTTCTCTGGCTTGAAAATCTCCTTTCAGCTGCTGTATTGCTAGCTGAGAGTCACTCCTGATCACTACATTGTGGACTCCTACTACCGTACACAGCCTTAGTCCGGCCAGTATCGCCTCGTACTCTGCTTCATTGTTTGTAGTTTTGAAGGCGAATTTGAGGGCGAGCAGTATTTCTTCTCCCTTTTCACTTTTTAGTGCTACCCCTGCTCCGTATCCGTGCGAGCTTGCGGACCCGTCTACAGACATTTCCCACCTGTCTTCTTCTACGGCTAAGACCTGCGGTTCTGTGAGTTCTGCTATGAAGTCTGCTAAGGCTTGCCCTTTTATTGCTGTTCTTGGGAGGTAGGAGATGTCGTGCTCGCTCATTTCTACTGACCACTTCATCAGTCTCCCTGAGGCCTCCGGTTTCTGCAAGATTTGTCTCAGGGGATAATCCGTGTATACCTTGATCGGATGGGCTTGAAAGTAGGGTCGTAGCTTCCGTGCTGCAGTGACCAGGGACATGGCAATGAGTTCGTGTATGGGGTATCGAGTTTCTGCGCGTCAGCAGGGCTTTACTGACGTAGTAAACTGGTTTCTGGACGTGGTCGGTTTCTTGTACCAGTGCCGAGCTTACTGCGTGTTTTGAGACGGCCAGGTATAGATACAGCGTCTCCCCTGGGAGGGGTTTGGCTAGGAGAGGGGGCTGTGCCAGGTTTGTTTAGGTGTTGGAAGGCTTCTTCGCACTCGGGTGTCCAGTCGACCCCTTTTTGAGCTTTTTTGATGACTTTGAAGAAATGATGACACTTTTCGGTTGCTCGCGAGATGAACCGGTTGAGTGCGGCGATTCTTCCTGTAAGGCTTTGCACTTCCTTAACTGTCCGGGGAGACTTCAGGTCTAGCACGGCCTCTATCTTTTGCGGGTTTGCTTCAATGCCTCGTGAACTTACCATGTAGCCCAGGAATTTTCCCGAGGCTACCCCGAATGCACACTTCTCTCTGGGATTGAGCTTCAAACTGTGTTTCCTCAGGAGTTCGAAAGTTTTCTTCAGGTCGGCTACATGGCCTCTTGGTTCCTCGGACATTGTTATCATGTCGTCGACATATACCAGCATGGTCGTGCCGATGAGTGGTTTGAAGATTTTGTTCACCAGTCTCTGGAAAGTCGCCCCTGCATTCTTCAATCCGAAAGGCATCACTTTATAGCAGTACAGCAGCCCTTGGTCTGTGATAAAGGTGGTCTTCTCCTCGTCCGCAAGGTGCATCTTGACTTGATTGTATCCCGAGAAAGCGTCCATGAAGCTTAGCAGCCCTTGGCAGGCTGTTGTATCTACCAGTTGGTCTATATTTGGGAGGGGGAAGCTGTCTTTTGGACATGCTTTGTTGAGGTCGGTGAAATCTACGCACATTCTCCACTTTCCGTTAGATTTTTTCACCAATACCACGTTGGACACCCATTCTGGGTATTTTACTTCCCGGATGAAGCCGGCTTTCAGCAACTTTTCCACCTCGGTTGCTATTGCCCCGCACCGCTCCTGGTTGAATATTCTCCTCTTCTGTTTTACTGGCTTATGTAATGGGTTCACTGCTAAGCGATGGCTTATGAATTTTGGGTCGATCCCGGGTATGTCATCGTGTCCCCATGCAAAACGTCGGGGTACTCCTGTAGACATTCCAACAAGTCTTTTCTTAGGGCCTTGTCTAGACTTCCTCCTATTTTTATGTTCTTCTCTGGCCCGAACAGTTTTACTTCTTCTTCCACTTTTCGGCTGATCCGAGCCGTGCAGCTTTATCGGGCCGAGGAGAAGGGTCTTCCCTTGTATTCTCGTCATCCTCGTCTCTCTGTCTCTTCTTGGCCTTTTTCTACGCAGAGGGTTTCTCGCGAGAAAGTGGCAAAACAGCTGCGGGCTTTTTTCTGGCTTCCGCATACGATTCCGATCCCTTCCCGTGTGGGGAACTTCAATTTCAAGTAATGACAGGACATTGCGGCCTTGGTTTTCATCATGAAGGGGCGGCCGACAATGACTTGATAACTGCTCATGCAGTCTACTACGGTGAAGTTTATCATGAACGTTCGGGTTCTGGGGGCAGCCCCGATCGTCATTGCTAACTGAATTTTTCTCAGGGGGATGACCGTTGAACCCCCGAATCCGTACAGGGGGGTGCTGTCTTTGGTTAGGGCTGTGCATTCTACCCCTAGGTCCTCCAAAGTCTCTTTGGAAATTATGTCTACCGCGCTCCCAGGATCCACCAGGATTCGGTCCACTTCTGTGCCACCGATCGTTGCTTTGATTATCAGTGCGTCATCGTGGGGGAGACTTACCCCCTGAGCGTCTTCATCAGTGAACATAATGGGTGTTGACCGATTTCCTTGGGGGTTTGGGATTTTTTCTGTTTTCAGCACCTCTGTCCCCCGTGCTCGGCTGTAATTCTTTCTTGACCGGTTAGAGTCCCCGGCCAGCGTTGCCCCTCCTGCGATGACGTTCACCCCTCGATTCCTTGCCCTTTGTCTAGCGGCCATGATCTCGTGGTCGATGTAATTGTTCAGGTACCCGTTTTGGGCCAGGTCCTCCATTTTTTCCCGCAGATCCTTGCACTCATCGGTTGTGTGCCCTTTTAGATGTGGTGTAGGCAGTAGGACCTTTTGTTTTTTCTGTCTGGGGGAAACCTCCTGAGGTCGGGTTCTATTAAGAGGCCTTTCTCCCGTATCTCCATGATGATTTCCCCTGGCGGCTTGCTTAGGGGAATATACGCCTCCTCCCGGACCACATGGTTTACTTGAGTTGTGGGCCCTCTTACTTGATCCTTTTGTGCCATTGGCTTGAACTCTTTGGGTCTTGGATTGAACTTCCGGAATTCTCTTTCTGGTCGCCGATTGTCTTCTCTCTTTGTCACCCTTTCTCTGGCGGTTGTCCCCCTCCGGGATACTTTTTTCTCGCTTTCTAGCAGGACGTATTTCCTGGCTACCTCTAGTGCGGTAGCGTAGTCTGGTGTCTCATGGATCCTCAGGTGGGTCCACAGTTTCCCGACCCTTAGGGCCCCTTTCAGACTTTCCAGGGCTTCTTGGGATTCGTACCCTCCGACCTCGAGCACGGTGTTGTGGTACCTTTCAACGAAGCTTTTTAGTGTTTCGTCATCTCCCTGTTTCATGAGCCTCAGTTCTCCTATTGTTTTTTTAGGGGTGCAGGCTCCTTTGAAGTGTCGGATAAACGATTTCTTAAGCTGGGAGAAGCTCTGGATGCTCCCCGGGGCCAGACTTCTATACCATAGGATGGCAGGTCCACCTAAAGTTAAGGGAAATATTTTGCATACGGCGTCGCCCGTTACCCCCTGTACTTCCATCAGGAGGACAAAATTCTCAATGTGGGATTTTGGGTCGGAGTGGCCTTTGTATGGTGCCATGGTCGGCATGTTAAATCTCTTCGGGAACTGTGCTGTCTTTATTTCTTCTGTAAGGGGAGACCCCTCTTCCTCGCCTCGGGTGTCTCCCGCGCCGATCTTGAGGCTTTCTTCCCATCTGGTCATCTCTTTTTTCAACCAAGATTTTATTTCACGGGTTGTGCCCCCGTGTCGCCTTCTGTGTCCTTCTGTTTTCCTGTCGTTCTGGGCGTGGCGTTCCTTGAGCTCGGATGTCTCCTGTACGTCTTCGTTGTATTTTCTATTCCCCCTCTCGGAGTTGAAAAAACTGTCGGAGGAGGGGTCGGGTGATTGTTCCTCCTCTTCCCATGCGTCTTCTGATCGTAGCTCTCTTCCTACCACTTCAGATCTTATCCCATAAGGGCCTCTCTTTCTGGGTCCCTCGTCTTCGCTTATATCTACTACTCTTTTTCCTTTTTCCCTCTCTTTCCTCTTCTGGCCGGCCTCGGTTTCAGGTTCCTCGTTGTTTGCTCCTTCCATTCTTTCTAGTCGATTCATCATAGACCTCATGATATCTTCCATCTTTTTCATCCAGTCCATTGCCGGACCTCCTGATTGGGGATTTCCGTCTTCCGCCATTTGTCTTATTACGCGAGTTGCTTTTCGTAGAGTTCCCCACAGACGGCGCCAACTGTTGACGGTGGATTTTGGTCTCAGGGTAATACGGGAATATCACCTCCGAGGGAACCCTCCTTCAACTGTGAATTTGTTTGGTTATGCGGGGAACCAAAAGTAAACTTAGCGGAAAACAAAGAAATACGCCAATCAGACAAGGTGATTTAACGTGGTTCGGTGGACTTTGAAATCCGACCTACGTCCACGGACGAGAACAGGGTGGTACTCTTTTTATTACTCAAATACACCTCTCAGGCCTCTCTTTCTGCTCTTACAAATTGGAACTTTATGATTCTAATCTCTCACTCTTGTGATGATTTTCAGATGTCTTCTACACATGCTCTACCCTCCTATTTATAATAATAACAGGGACCAGACTCCGTCTCTCACAAGGATTCCTAGTTGAGTCAATCTCCTTCTTCTACAAGGGTTCCAATTTCAAACTACCTTTACTCCCTTTATCCTATCAAGATACTAATTTCGTCAGTTTTTCCCGTGAAAGTAGGATAATTTGTCACATTATCCGCAAAAATAGGATGCTCTGCCTTCCTGAACACGCCTTGCTATCTGGTCGGTATTCATGAGGTCGGCCATGGCAACCTTTTATGCCGAGAATGTTCCTTCCGTCCTCTATAATGTCCGGTCATCTGAACCAAAGTGGTCGGTCTTCTCATGATGTGGTCGGTCTTCATATGATGTGGTCGGTCTTCATATGATGTCAACCAGAGAAAGAATTTACCCTTTTGTCCTTGTCGTGCTGTCTTAAATACTGTAGTGCTTGAAAACACCATCAACAATATCAAATCATAATATCAAACTGATGGGAAATTTGATTTTATATATAGGTGAAGTCAATTTATGTGTTCCCTATTGAAACAAGTAAGAAATACATTTTAAAAAAACCCACCCATTATTTTCATCGTTTCGATTGATGAATGATGATGATGTCGAAGACGTGCTTATCATTTAAGACTATTTAGTTTTTACACATGTTTGGCCATTAGTATAACAAGCAGCGTCACGTCATTGTAAAAGATCAATTTAACATGCATCGTTAGAATGTTGTTAGTACATTATAAAGGTGAAATGACATTTTCCTAAATATAATTGTTCCAAAGGAACATGCGAATGTAGTCTTTTCCGGATCTTCTAAAATTATGAGAATTTGATAATAACCTAAGTAACCATTAAGAGAGTAATAATAAGGATATCATGCTACTTTTTCTAAAATTTGATCAAGAATTGGTGAAGGAAAATGATCTTTTCTAGTGGCGTTATTTAGTTTTCTATAGTTAATACACATACGCTAACTAGATGAGATTCGAGTTGGGATTGAATCATTTTTTACTATAATTATTTCAGATTTTTTAGGCACAATTTGTGTAGGACTTACACACACTATCGAAGATATGGTAGATAATGCATACATCAATAAGTTCAAAAACATATTTTTATTTTTTTAACTGATTTTTAATCCTTTATAGTTGATTGTTATTAAACTAAAAATTGGAAATACTGCAGTCAGAATTCCTTATAGGTGATCTAAACTTTCACAAAAAAACATATGTAATTGATTGATAATTTCCCTTTATTTTAAATTTTTATAGTAAATTTGATTTGGTAAGGAAACGACTGTTCAAACTTGTCGGAAGCAAGAATTTAAAGGTCCAGAGTTATTGCAATACTTTAAAACATTAAGAGGGAAGAAGAAAGCCGTATCTGTTTTCTTGGTTTCTTTCGCAGACTTTTAAAAGGAAAAAGAAAGCTCTCTCTATTTTCTTGGTTTCTTTCGTATACTTTTAATCTTCTAATATTTTCTAAAGAGGCTGCTGGTACTTGTAACTTTCCAATCAAAATTATCCTAAGAAAAATCAGATCAGATATTTTCATATAAACTGAAATTAAGCCGGCTACTGTTGAATTTAAGATTGTGACATTTTTCATTTGGTCAAATACTTTTCTGAGTACTCTTTATACCACTCAGAGGTGGTTATGGGAACATCCGTACATAGACGACAGGTTGGAATGTCAAAATTTGGTTTAAAATTAAGGATCCTAAATTTGAAGAAATTTCAATTTTTAAATGTATTATATAATTTTTATATTTTTATCATTTATCAATATGACTACATGTTACGAACACTTTTTTTTTTTGAATCGTTAGAAATCCCTCAGCCAAACCATCAATTTCAGGCTTAAGCGGAGTAGGTAAAACCTTCGGCAGTCCAAGACTCTTACAAGAAACGCATTCCCTGAATTCAAACCCAGAATCTCAAGATGAGATCCTGAACCCTATACCACCAAACCACGCAGGACCACGAATACAAATATCTATAACGAAGATAATCAAAATTAGATAGGATTCATTTGACGGAACTCATACATCCTAAGATGATAACACCACATATAAGAACTTGTTCAAGACCTATGAAATTGCAACTATGAAATTGCAATAACATTAATGTTTTTGCTTTATTCATCAAATACTTGGGTCTTAAATAGAATACAAATAATATGAGATAAGCACCAACTAGAGATAATAAGTCTATCTCTTAAAAGGATAATTTTCATGATTTATTTAATAATAATTACTAACTAACAAAAGGATAAATAAACAGATAAGATGATAACACCACATATTAAGAACTTGTTCAAGACCCACCAAAATTTTGGGCATCTCAAGACGCCGTTGATACCACCATAACTCAATATACATTTTATGGGCATTTCACCAAACAGAACGTAGAAATAGTAGTAAAAGGATAGAGGAGCTTCCATTAGTTAGATCTTAAACCCTAAAGCAAACATGCGTGGACGATTCAATAGCTTGACTTATTAATATGAGTTAAAAAAAAAAAAAAAAAAACACCACCAATAATTAACCAAAAATAAAAAAATCTTTAAAGTTTATAATGGGTTTAACAAATATTAAATTGATGAAAATGAATAGCCTATGTTAATATAAAATGCTTAACACACTCATAAAATGGTTCTTTATTCCCAATTATAAGAGTGTCAAAAAAATAAAGTAATTCGGTAAGTCCGAGGTCGAACTATAAGGATTAAATTTAGTAAAATAAAATAATAATTCAAGTGATAAAATAAAAATATTAAATTGTTTGAAGTGATGGACAATTTTAAATTCAACTGCAACAATAAAATAAAATGTGGAGCTAAGGGATCCACTCTTGATATTTCAAATTTAGAGAACTCTTACTTTTAATAATATATAAATTGTCATTATTACCCAGTTAATTTACTTCGGGAATTAAATATGTCAAAACATATAAAACCAGTCATAAAGGCGGTGATAATATTTTTTTATAATAAGTCCAATTAGGTACTCAATTATGTCAAATATATAAACAAATCATATAGACGGTAATAAAATTTTTCAATAATTAGTCTAGATTAATTTAAATATTAATCTTTAGATTACAATTCATATATCATAATATAAGTAAGATTAATCTATATTATCATATTAAGAGCTTCACTCTTTACCCATATAAGATGAAATTAATTACTCGTGATTTGAATAAAAACATACAGAATTTTATTACTAAAAGAAAAAAGAAATTACAGTAAATTCTCAGAGAGAAGTATGGAAATGAGACTGAAGAAAAGAGGCACTGAACACCTCTATTTATAGAGTTGTTCGACAAATCTCTTGCTTGCAAATTACAAGCAATCCTTCTTTCTATCTCTCTTTTTTTTAATTATAAAATTTTCTTTCAAAGGTTGCCATCCACCGAAAGGTGATGGCAACTTTTTTTTTTTATCTTTAATAATTACATATAATATACTTTGAATTTTTCATTAATTTTAGTCTTGAAAACCTCAGAACTAGAAATCTTGAGGGTAAAATTATAGATATTTGAGTTTTCTTTCATTTGGAACTGGAATTGTCTCAATTCGATATCGGAATAAAAAGTTATGGTCAAAATATGAAAATTACACAAAGTTGAAATTGTACACTATTAAAACACCCTTTTAAGTTTCTGGTCTCTAAAATCCAAATGTCACGTCCATTTTTCTAGTTATGCATCCAAAGTATTATTTCACGTACATAAGAAATAAAAATCACAATAAAAATATATAAAACATAGATTTAATTATAATTTCACAAATTAAGGGGACTAACAAAACTATAAGTGTAAAATGATTACTTTCTCTTTATTAAATGTAAATTTTTTAGTGCTACTATTTTTGTTTGTTTTTGTACATAAGTGAGAAAGGTTCCAGATTTGCTAGAAATCATATGGAAACGAGTCAAAAATTCTATTATGGAGCTACGATCAATTACCATTAAAATCGATTCTAATGGTAATTGATTTTCATATAGATTTCAGTTTTTCAATGTTTAGAACTGGAAATCAGATTTCCCTAATTTAAAAAATAACTATCAAATATTGGTGGGATTGCATGGACTTAAAATACAGGTTGGCAACCAGGTCGGTCAACCATTCAAGTTTTTGGAAAGTCATGCTCGAGACGATGGATCATCCAAGTTGTAGTTAGCCACCCTAGAGTCCTGGGAAGTATCGTAGAAGTCTAGAAACCAAGTTACTTATGTTAATATGTTTATTTCTTGAGTCATGCTAAGTATGTTGTTGTATATATATAAGTGAAAGTTTTAATTTGTACGTATAATTATGGGCTGTGAGCCCTTAAGTATTGATGATGAGTATTTGATGTATCTTGAGTACCATACCTGAGGTCCTCATATGTATTTGATGTCCATTACATGTTACATTATGGTGTTAAAGGATAGGTCGCATAAATTTAGGACGCATCATATCCGTTTTTCTGTAATTATGAGGCTTATGGACTTGCTTATCTCCTGCCAGTAATGTCCTCATTATATCGAGATGTTATAGTAACAGATTGGAATATAGATAATAGTTTCTGAAAAGGTTGAGATAGAGAGGTTGAGGTTGTTCACCCGGGTGATCATCAAAGGTAGTAGCATATATGGATTGACGGCTCTTGAAAGATGAGTTCTAAGACAATCATTTATTAGGACAATTTTTTCATTATGCCCATGTATAACTTTATGACAATTTCTACAATGTCGTGTTAGACAACGTACAGTGACTATATGGCTTTTGAGAAAATGATGTAGAAGTACTCTGATGAAACCTAGGAGTTGCAAGGGCTGTGTCCGTGGGAAGTTTCTTCAAAGATAAACTTATTAATTGTTGAATCTGGAGTGGGTAGGGAATTTTGATTAAGGAACAAGGGTTGAGTGGACTCATATTTATTATTTAAGATCATGAGAAACCGAATCAACCTTTGTTAATCTCAGAAGTTTATGAATTTCACGACATCTGTAACATTTTCTGATTGTGGTTCAGAAATAGTCAATTGTTAACAAGAAAACTATATTTTTTAATGAAAGCCAATAATAGATTGATTAGGTTCCAGAGCTTGGAGGGTAGCATAGATTTGCACCCCCAGTTCCAGTTCAGTGGTTTGAGGGACATCGATATGTAACGCCCCAAGATCACTAGTTTCAGGGACAGGAGTGGCATGCTTTGGGGGACGACGATACGTAACGCCCAAAAGTCATGGTTTTGCATTCCTGGCTCTAGTTAACATATGGGGTACGACGATACGTAACGCCCCCATACGTCAAATTTTTCAAAAACAGATACAGATTACAGAAATAGTTTTCAGTTACAGTTTTCAGAAAAGGTTTTTATAAAAGAAAGTTTTTCAAAAACATCGTTTTTACAAGAAACATTCTGAAAAGCAGGTTTTGAAAAGTTTTCTAGAAAGAAAGGAAATTGTTTTCAGTTTATGAAAGAGATTTCTAGGAAAGATAAGTTTTACAAAAGAGTTTTCAGAAAGATTTTCAGAGATGAATTCATAATTTTCAGACCAGAAAAGAGATTTTCAAATTAAGCCATTTCTGAACTTTGAATTTAAAACCCAACATCTTCGCAACAGTATTTCAGATTTCTTTTTCTATCCTCCACTCACTTAGATTGTTCAAACGATCTAACCCCCTCCTATTGTTTTATTTTGCATGACCCCGGAGGACGAGCTTGAGAGAATGGATACTGATGGCAGTCATTAGGGTGTTTGAGTTCACCAGATTGAGTGTAGAGTTACAGTTCAGCCAGAGTCAAGTAAAGATATGAATCATGCATTATGTATAGTAGAGTATGAACATGTAAAAGATAAAGTGTCCATAAATAGAGTTGTAAACAGAATCATTATTGAGTACACAAGTCATAATTATTAAGTTGCATTTCATGTTATTGTTTTCGAGCAATGGTCCCATGTGTGAGTTTATGTTCCAGATAGAGTATTAATGTTGTCCATAGTCAGAGGCTCAAGGGAATAGGACGGCCAATTCCCTTCCGGTGACGTCTTCAGATCGGGAATGTTACATTAGTGTAATAATGACTTAATTAGGTTATAGGATAACCAATTATCATTTTACAGTATATTTACCACTCTAGATATGCTTAAAATTATTCTTGAGGACTTTATATTATAAGTGGTGTCTCTAGTTGGTTTAATTTAATTCGGATTATTGCATGAGATTTGGAATTAATTGATATTAATATGATTAATTTGTTAAATTAATTCAAACATACTTAATTTATGAAATTGAACAGTTGTGGATGAAATTGGACATGTTATAACACGTAGAAAAAACTTCAGAAATTTTCGGAATCATTCCGGACGCTTCAAAAAGTGTTTTAGGGGTTTTTTCATAAAATAACCATAAAAATATTACTTAATGGTAAAATTATAGTTTTAGATATTACAAGGTCTAGTTGATCACTGCTACAGTGATCAAATCACACTGTAAAAGTGGTCTGATCCAAATTTTTTTTTTTTTGCTTAAATTAGTTTATTGGTTCTCGTGGTCATCAGGTTTGTCGAACGATAATATTTCCATGGAAAATATTTTCAACAATTTTCCCTTAAATTCCTTATGCGTAACCACTTCTTATACTGGATACCTATGAGTGATGTGCGTGAAATACAGATGAATTACCCGATATCATATTGGATAATTCGTCTGAATTTAAAAATATTTGTAAAAATTAATTTCGTCCATCTCGCACTTCCGCCGCACCGTAACAAAAGCAACATATAATTTTGTTGGAAATGGTGATCGAGCACCATTCACTTTTTGTATGAATATTTGATATTTATGCAATATAATATTTATTTTATCATGGTTATTTATTTATTAATATGGTATAACTCTTACTATTATTTATATATTGTAAATCTAAAAGTTAGATTACTCTAAGAGTTAGAGATTTCGAGTTACACTCGGAACCTTATATGAAATTAGTAAAGACCCGAGAGTTACAACATATGGTGATATAGTTGCAAGAGTTGCAAATGGTATTGAGAAATATCACGCATTCTCTCGAATATAAATTGTTCTTGGTCTATATATATTGACATGGGTCGGTCATTATATTGGTAAGACTAGTGCATTGTCTATATATGTAATGGACATATGGTTTATCTCAAAAGACTGTGAGCTTAGCAGAAGTTCATATAGAAATGCGGATATTCGTTAGTGGAATGAATGTTGAATAAACTCATAAAATATGACTAATAGATATTCCATAAAACTGTCAATAGTTATCTTTTCGAGTTGAGTAGTTATTGTGGTCCTTTGACTTGAGACACCACGGTGGTCTTGTGAGTGATCCTTTGTACTTGATACCATGCATGTCAGAGACCTTTCATGGTCTAGCCTCTAGATGACTGTTAGGTATAGACCGATTCTTACGAAGATCGGTGTGTGTTAAGATGAGGATTCGTCAGTCCATATGGTTGGATTTTGTTTCCAAAAATTTTTCAGAATATATTCCAGAAATCTTTTGGCCGAAAGTTTTGTTGAATAAATTATTTCTTTAACGTTATAAATAATATTCAAAAAGAGTTTTTGCTATATTATTTATTAATGATATATAAGGATGAAAAATTTCATATATTGAGTAAATAAGGTTTTGACAGTATAACTATAACCTTACTCAATTGGAAATGCTAATGACGAATGGATTATACATTAGCGTTTTAACCTCGACTTGTATGGTTCGACGTGTCGTGTTGTTTTGTCATGATTTGTAGGTGGACAGGCCTTCATGAAATATGTATACAAGTATATGAGATATATATGTATGTTGGAAAAATGCTTATTTATAAGCATTTTGAGGCTCAATTTTAAGCATGGTCCACTTCGTGTTAGTGGTTGTTATTGAATGATTCAGATACTCCTCCGTGAGTACTTCGAAATGATATATTCATATGCTTAAAATGGTGCTTGGTGAATGAGAAATTGTTGCTCAAAGTTCACAATTTTCAAGCCTTTTGTAATTCCATAACAGCTAATTTAATTAGCTTGGTGGTTACAAAGTTTAATCTCCATAAGTGCTAATCTAATTAGCTTGGTGGTTATATAGTTTAATTTCCATTAGTGCTAATTTAATTAGCTTAGTGGTTACAAAATGTGTAACATCTCCCATTATGAAATTTAATTGGCAAGTTAATTTATTAATTGAGATGTGTTTTTCTTTTCCTATATAAACAACATCAGTTCTTGTTTTCAAGATATGAAATAGAAAATAGAGAAAGACATAGCACACACACGAAAGATCATTTTCTTGTTTTGTTAAAAGGAGAGTTCAAACACTTTATGGTTCGTTGGATACGAGTCTGGTGGTGCCCTTTCTCGTACGTTTTCGTTGTATCCTGGGAAACAATCGTCTCACGTTCTACTGCACCTACGGTAGGGGACGAATTTGTTTTAAGGATATTGTTGTTTTACAACAAGCCTCGGGAAAGTTCAGCATCTGCCAACAGCCTCTGCCTCAGCATCAGCATCTGCCAACAGCCTCTGCCTCAGCTTCAGCCTCAGCTTCATCTTCTGCCTCTGCCTGCCATCAGCATCTGTCAACAGCCTCTGCCTGACTCAGCATCTGCCAACAGCCTCTGCCTCAGCATCAGCATCTGCCAACAGCCTCTGCCTCAGCATCAGCATCTGCCAACAGCCTCTGCCTCAGCTTCAGCCTCTGCCTCAGCTTCATCTTCTGCCTCTGCTTTCAGCCTCAGCCTCTGCTGTCAGTCTCTGCCTTCAGCCTCTGCCATCTGCCTCTGCCTCTGCTCATCAGTCCCTGCCTCCGCTTTCAGGGTCTGCCGTTAGGGTCTGCTCCGAGGATAATAATTATAATTGTAATTTTGTCATATTCGGATTTCCCAATTACCGTGTAATAATTGTAATAATTATTATCTACAGTCTTAAAACAAATCGAGACTCTGTGGATATGGAAATCAGTCCAAACACAGTAGATCCGAATATGGCAGCCTCTTCGGCTGGCCAGAATGTTGTGGCAGCCCCCGTGGCTGACCAAAGTGCAGTGGCAGCCCCTTCGGCTGGCCAACTTGCATCAGCCTCTGGGCTTAATATGGCAGCCGTTGTGGCTGGCCAAGGTATTTCTGCCTCAATGGCTAGACAACCTGTTGGACATGTGAGCCATGTCAATCCTGCTGCGGAAAAACCTGAAAAATTCAGTGGTCAGAATTTCAAAAGGTGGCAACAGAAAATGTTCTTCTACCTGACCACGTTGAACCTTGCGAGGTTTCTAAAGGAAGATGCTCATGTACCCAAAGAGGGTGAGATTGATATCCAAGTCATCAGTGCCATTGAAGCTTGGAAACATTCTGAATTCCTATGTCGGAATTATGTGCTGAATGGGCTATGTGATTCCTTGTACAGTGTGTACGCTGGAATGAAAACAGCTAAAGGGCTTTGGGAATCTTTAGATCAAAAATATAAAACTGAGGATCCGGTAGGTACTAAGAAATTTGTCGTAGGCCGTTTCCTAGAGTTTAAAATGATTGATTCCAAAACTGTGATAAGCCAAGTACAAGAACTGCAGATTATTCTAGCAGAAATTCATGATGAGGGGATGAGTTTAAGTGAAACCTTCCAAGTAGCCTCGATAATTGAAAACTACCACCTGGTTGGAAAGATTTCAAGAATTATTTAAAGCATAAGCGAAAAGAAATGAGCATTGAAGACTTGGTTCTTAAGCTAAGAATTGAGGAAGATAACCGAGTTTCTGAAAAGAGAGGAATGACTCATGAGGCCAAAGCAAATGTTGTCGAACATGGCCATAAGAACAAGAACCTCAAGAACAAAGGGTCAAAGATGGGCCCTAAAGGAGGAGTTTCCAAGAAATCAAAATTTCAAGGAAAATGCTTCAACTGTGACAAAATGAGTCACAAGTCTTCTGAGTGCAGACTGCCGAAGAAGAAAAAGAAACAAGAGGCTAATGTACTAGAAAACATGACTCAAGATGTTTCAGACATTAACCTTTCTGCTGTGGTTTCTGAGGTGAATCTGGTGGGTTCTAACCCAAGAGAGTGGTGGATTGATACTGGTGCCACTCGACATGTATGCTCAGACAAGAGCATGTTTTCTTCATTTGAGCCTGCTGAAAATGGGGAAAAGATATACATGGGAAATTCAGCAACATCTGAGATAGAAGGTCAAGGAAAGGTGATTCTGAAGATGACCTCTGGGAAAGAGTTGGCTCTGAACAATGTTCTGTATGTACCTGAAATACGGAAGAATCTTGTGTCTGGATCGCT
>SKCR01000360.1:0-29281 GCA_019454045.1 Zanthoxylum bungeanum | reverse complement strand
ATGATTAGGTTATTCTTAGTTTTCCCTATCATATGAATGAGAACTGTTCATGAGATTGCCATGTGATGTTGCATGTTGTGATGAACTTGTTGATGTATGCATGTGAATTTAGAAGCATGATACTCTTGGAAATAAGTGTTACTTAAACTTGATTAAATTATTACACAAATCCTTTCATTACAAGTGACATAAGTAAGGGACCATTCCGAACCCAACGGTTTGAGGTCTTCCCTTGCGAGGGGGAGTGCGGCCTTAAATATCATTTTCCCGGTTCACACCGGGTGGCGACTCCATTATTCTCCGGTTTAGTCCCTCGTGGCTACTCCGTACTCCTGACCAGGCCGCGAGCCCGGGACAGCATGCGTCGCCCCAGATCCTGTGTCCCCACACCTAGCATTTTATTTTAATATAGAGAAATGATGAAGCACAATATTCATGAGTTTAATAATTGATTTAATTATATTATGTGTGATACTTTGGTTTGTTTATTAAATCTTAATTTTAATGCTTCTTATTGCCTAATCACCAGTAAGATTGATGTGGTAAACTTAAAATGAACTTGACGAAGGAATTTTAGGTTTCAGCCTTAGATTCAATAGCTCACGATCTCATCTTAAGGATTTCCTTCCAGAATAGACATATACATGTCGGGCCTGGGTAACCATAATTGGAACTTGATCTTAATAAATTCGGAGTTTCTTGGTTAACATAGATATAAAGTTAATTGGGTTACTATGGGTATTTGCATCTGAACTTCGATAGAGGATTTTGTATATCTTTATGTTCCAGGTTAATAACTGATTAATTACACATGAATAACAGAATAAATTCATCATTAGAATAATATTGTATGGAATAACAACCCTAGATGTTTGTGTCTTTTGTTTATTTTCCTTTGTATTTTCTTTTGTATTTTTATTTATTTATTTAACAAATCCACATTCAACCAACTAATCAGCAATCATTCCATTCTCATCCCAATTAGATACCTGTAAATAAATAGAATCAATAATTAATAACAACAGTAGAAATTAAGTGCTCGTGGGATCGATATTTTTATATTACTTGAGCGATACGTGCGCTTGCGTTACGTGTGTGATTTCACCGGTCAAGTTTTTGGCGCCGTTGCTGGGGACTTATTTTTCTTGTGTTATTAATTTTGAAGCTATTTACTTTACTTGTATCTAATTTTCTTTATTTTAATTTATATCTTATCATTTTTATTTGTTTCTTTTATTTCAGGTGGTTGAAAATGGATCATTATTGGGCGATGGAAGCATTACAAGCTTTAAGAGGTGAAGATACACGCCATATCATGGAGACGCAGTTCGATTTTCTGAGGCCTGTTGTCCAGCCCAACAACTATCAGTGGATGCCAGAGAGAAATACCACAACATTTGCTCAACCACTTCAAAGCAGAATAATAAGATGTGAGGTATATGATGGTTACCACCCTAGTGATTATTGCACGTTCAACTACAATTCGGGGTGGCAGAGTTATCAGGGACCTTCATACACAGTACCCACATATTTCACCGAATCTTATTCTCCATCTTATCCACCATCAACTAATGATCTTCATCAAGAACCAGAATCATCAGAGATATAGAAGTTGATGGAGATGCTTAAACAATGGGAAGCTAAATTCGATGCATACTTTTAGAATCAAGTGGAATCCATACAGAAGCTGACAGATCAAATAGAATAATTAACTGACAACCTAAATTACATATCTCAAGGAGCAATTTTAGATGACACTGATGAAGCCTTCGATTACCAAAGATTTCACGATGACACATTAACATGTGAGGAGGCTGAGGTAGAGGTATCAGTTCAGGAGCCCGAACAAGCAGAGTTTCAATTTGATCTGGATCATTTTTTGGTCGCATATTGCATTTGTGAGGAGAAACAAGCAGAAGAGCTACCCAAACCGTTCATATCAACCACATAGAATGAAGGCCTATAGACAAACATATCTTTACATCCTCAGGTTAACACTTATGGAGCATGCATTACGCAGATGTCGGATGAAGAACTGAATGCAGAAATGTTTAACTACATCTGTGAATAAATGATGGAACAAGTTGTATGGCAAATACAAGAGCAAATGTGGGAGTATAATAAGAATATTATGACACCAGTTGAGACATCATAGTATGGGGAGTACATATTGTGGACACCGCCCAGAAGCTTGAAAAAATAGCACAACCATTCAAAGCCAAGCACCATACGAGACTTTTTGATATTCTTTCTTTCCTTTCATAACCGTACAGAGCTACAAATTTTAAGAAGGTGGCACGAGCACTGAGTCAGACAAAATTCTTTTGGCCACCTCATTTTTGGAGAAGACGCTGGAAAAGCAGTGCACATGGCATTGTTCTCTCTAGGATGTCCAAAACCACACTGAAGCCTCATTGAAGGACAATCTTCAGACCCGTCTGGCTGAAGACGTTAAATTTAGCGCTAGCGGGGAGGCAACCCATGCAAATTTTTATTATTATTTTCGTATTTTGTGTACAAATATTGTAGGTTTTTTAATTTTATGTGTTATTTTTTGTAGGAAAAAATACAGACTGAGCATTTAAAGCAAAGCAAACCAATCTACCAGTAAAAACAAGAGCCATCAAGGAATGGTGTCTAACAAATAGAGCTATTTGCATGGTAGTGTTGTTCCTTTCTATTTATTTTGTTTTGTATTGCATTGGACATAATGCTAGATGTAGGTTTGGGGGTGATTATTGCAGGCTCTATCTTGTTATTTCCTACATGTTTTGTTTTGTTTAATGCATGATTCTTTTTGTATACTAATCATGTGATGTCTTCTAAACTATTTTTCTTCTTTTTAAGACATTGGGGACAATGTCTCAATTAGGTTGAGGGGAAGGGATAGTTGACTAGTTTTATTTATTTATTTAGTTTTATTATTTTTTCTTTGATGTGTTTTGTTATTTGTCTAGTTTTGTTTTTATTTTTGCTTAAGTTTTGACTAACCAAGTGAAATTATCGTTTTGAGATAGTTGTGTAAGGAGTTCGCGCTTCTGAGACGTATCTCAGGCTAATTTGTGACAAGTTAATTTTTATTTATTTCCTTTTGAATTATTTAAATTTGTGAATTCTCCATAATATTGATTAAATTTGATCTTCATATGCTGATTTGATAGGTATTATCAACATACACGGTAACATATGAACATTGGTTGTAAGTGAAAATTTTATAATATTCAGTTCTCTAGTTTATTGGAGCCAACACCTAAAGGCGGTGGAATATTTATTTAAAAAAAATAGAGATATATAAATAAATAAATACTGACCAAGTTTTACTTAGTAACCGGACGTCTTGCCTAGCAAGTAGTGACTGTTCTCGTCAAACGGTATAGCTTGAGTTAGTTAGATAATAAGTAAGCTTCTACTTAGTAACTGGACATCTTGCCTGGTCAGTAGTGATTGTTCGCGTCAAACGGTAGAGCTTAACTAGTTTAATAAAACTTTTACTCAGTAACCAGACATCTTACCTCAGTAAGCATTGTTCGCGTCAAACGGTAAAGCTTAAAAAGAACATGTTTATTGTTTATAAATAAACTTTCATTGCCAAAAGGTGGGAACTCTAACATAACTGTAGGACAAAAATATTACTCTCTTTTCAACTACACTTGTGAAATTTTTTTTACAATGAATTGATTAATACCTTGTTAATTGTGTATATGGAGAATGGTAAAAAGCATAGGAGAATTTACTTATTTGGTAATTTAGAAAGAAAGAAAACAACTACTAACTTGGATAAGGAATTTCACTTTTTAGTTGAACTTCTAGTGTTTTCTTTCTTTTAACTTTTGTTTGTTTGTATTTGATTTACGTTTGTGGGTATCGTCACTACAAGCCATCACGAGACTATAACTCGTCCACTAGGGACACATAGGGGTTTAAAGGCTTGTTGCATACGCTAAATGCAATCGTGATCCCTACGAAAGTGGCTTAGTTTAATTTAGTTTTAGTTGTTTTTTTTTGTTTTTTTGCTCGAAGACTAGCAAAATGTTAGGTTTAGGGGTGTGATGAGCAAAAAATATTTCAATAGTTGAGCTAATATTTTGTTTAGTTTCTCGGGTTTTATGAACGTTTTTTGGTTTTGTGTTATTTTGCAGATAAATAAAGTTTGGTACTTAATGGAATCAACTCGGGGCTAAAACGATGAAAAACATACAAAAAGGCAAAATGGGAAATTATATGTTCACGCGTCGTGACGTGCAGGACCTCTGCGTCGCGACGTGGCCTCAATTATTCAGCTGCCGAAAAACGTCATCACTTGCGCCATCACTGTAGCACGCATCGCGACACGTAACATTCTCTGCATCGCGACGCACATCAATAATTCAGCTACCGACAGCCGCCATTTATTGTTCACGTTCATACTTTCCTTAGCTTTCTTAAAAAGGAACTAAGGATTGTATCTTGTTTGTATATATTAATAGTAATGTATTTTTATTTTTATTAGTAGTAATAATAGTTGTTTGTTTTATCTTTCTTTTATGTCTTGTAGTTAATTTCCGCTGGGGGGGAATGGTGAAACTTTTATTATGATAATTTAGATTAATCTCCCTTAAAATTATAATATATAAATTATCTTAAAACCTGACTTAATTGGATATCGTCTTTATGGTCAGTGTGACTTAATTAAATTAATTTTAACCTGACTCAATTGGATAACACCTTTATGTTCGGTTGGAATTAATTAAAACATGACTTAATCAGGATACCACATATATGGTCGGTTGGTAATATAATGAAAATTTATATATTATAATAAGAGAGATTTCTAGATTTGAAAATGTGGATCCCCTAACCTCAGCATTTTATTTTAATCTAGGGAAATGATGAAGCACAATATTCATGAGTTTAATAATTGATTTAATTATATTTTGTGTGATACTTTTGTTTGTTTATTGAATCTTAAGCATAATGCTTCTTGTTGCCTGATCACTAGTAAGATTGATGTGGTAAACTTAAAATGAACTTGATGAGGAGATTTTAGGTTTCAACCTTAGATTCAATAGCTCACGATCTCATCTTAGAGATTTCCTTCCAGGATAGTCATATACCTGTCAGGCATGGGTAGCCACAATTGGAACTTGATCTTAATGAATTCAGAGTTTCTTGGTTAACATAGACATATAGTTAATTGGGTTAAATTGAGTGTTTGCATCTGACCATCGACAGAGACTTTTTCATATCTTCGTGTTCCAAGTTAACAACTGATTTATTACACATGTATAAGAGAATCAATTCATCATTAGAATAATATTGTGTGGATCTACAACCCTATATGTTTGTGTCTTTTGTTTATTTTTCTTTGTATTTTCTTTTGTGTTTTTATTTATTTATTTATTTAGCAAATCCAAATTCAACCAACCAATCAACAATCATTCCATTCTCACCCTAATTAGATACCTGTAAATAAATATAATCAATAATTAATAACAACAGTAGAAATTAAGTCCTCGTGAGATCGATATTTTTTACTACTTGAGCGATACATGCGTTTGCGTTACGTATGTGATTTCACCCAATCAATAAGCTAAGTTATTTCTGAATGGATAAGTATAACTTATAAGTTTCTGTATCATAGATTACTATAGGAAAAAAATATCTAAACTAAAGGTGTTTAAGTGGTAATGAAAGATATGAGGACGGTTGAGGATTTAGCATTTGAGTTCATAGTTATGTATATTCATATGTTAGAATCATATTAATGCATATGAGTATTTAAATGATGTTCGGATTGTTTTTCATGTATGTGCTTGTGTATGAGAAATTGTTTGATGAGTTTATGTTATATGGTATGTGTGTCTGTATGTATGTTTATTTGGGTAATTCGTTGTGTAGTAATCGAGCTGGTTAGGAATCTATTTAGACGGAATTAATCACATACCTATTCTAAAATAGGTAATGAGTCTCGTACGCGCATTGTATGTAAAAGCCAGCAATATGTATGTATTGTTTGATTATGTGCTTTGTGATGTATTGGTTGTTATGTGTGCTTCGTTGTTGGTTACACAATGATTGTACGTATGTCTTAGTGTATCTATGGGTATGATAGAACTCGTAACGTATATAAATAGTGTATGATTATGTGAAATGAATGAATGATTTGAAAAATAATGTGAATATCAGATGTTTTAAAGCTTTTTTGCTAAGTTGTATTGGTATATATGTAGGTGTAAGAATCCTGAAATTGTGTTGCATGAATATAAGAGAAGAATCCTGAAATTGTGTTGCATGAATATAAGAGAAGAATCCTGAAATTGTGTTGCATGAATATAAGAGAAATATGCTATGGTGTTTGCAAATATATTTGAATCCCGAATGTCAAGATATTGTAAGATTATCGCGATCAAAGAAAGTTAAAGAAAGTTTGTTTTGGTATTGAAGTAAGTTTGTTTTGGTATATAATATAGTTTGAAATCGAATAGAAGGAAGTATATTTAATTTATTGATTTGATGTTATTTCAAATATGGATATTTGTGATAAAAATAAATATATATGACTTGATGTTTCATGTTAATGAAGTGGATTTGATATTATTCGATATACTCTATAATATTCGAGTTTTTTTTTGTATGCTTTGGATGTTAGCTATTAGGTTGGCACATATAGACATGTAAAAATGAAAAAGGGTTAAATATAAAAGATAATAACAAGTTAATAAAATCTGAACTTGTAAGAATTCAGTAATTCTCATAATCTGTTGATATGTTTGACTTTTTTATTTGTAATACTAGCATAGTTACTTACTGAGTTTTTAAAACTCACATCAAACCAGTTTGCTAGTTTTTCAGGTTGGCTTCCAGATTGGTCAACCATGATAACTTTGGAAGTCATGCTCGAGACGCGGATCAACCAAGCGGCAGTCACCCTCGCAAGTGTTCTGGGAGAAGTTTTAGAGGTCTAGGACTTGTGATTAATATTTTATTTTTCGTGTCGAGCACGCTATTTGTAAATGAATTTAGTAAATGTTTTGATTCTTTATGATGTTGTGGGCACAAAGCCCCTGAGTGTTGATAGATGATGTGGGCACGGAGCCCTTAGGATATGATTTTGATGAGTTTTGTATGGACCTGAGGTCCTTTTATTTGTTTGATGTTTTCTTAGATTTTGTTTTATGTTGGACTGTGATCCAGGTTGTCCAGTTTTAGGATATATCATGCCGAATTTTCAGTAAATTTAGAGGCTTATGGAGATGGGTCAATCTTGTCTCCTTCCGATAGCATCATGTCTCTGGCAGGGTGTTACACATAAACACAATATGTTTGTGGTTGGAACAAAATGTTTATGTTGGACATAAACATAAAATTAGAGTTTGGAACTCTAGATAAAAACTTGGAGCTATGGCTACCATTCTAGAATCACTTGACCACCTTTGAGTGACAATAGAATTGTTCATGAGTCACTTCATTTTGAGATTCTAATTTGGTTTGTGTTTTGGATTCAAAAATTACGCATGTGAGTATTTAGAATAAATTTATATTTTTCTAAAAATATTTGATATTTTGAAAAACATGATTTTATTCTTTAACATGTGTTGTGTTGGTTTTGATATAAAAAATTAAATTTTTAGTGTTTGAACGTGTTTAGGAAAGGTTAGAAGTAAATTGGGTAAAAGACCCAATTTTCATCAGCTCTCTGGAAAAATATTGTTGATGGTTAAATCAAAATGTGAAAATAATTAAAAAAAATTGCCAGCGGGCGCAAAGTGCTCGCTCGCGCTGTAAATTGTTTTTCTCTGTTATTGAGTTTCCGGACTCCGATTCAGTCCCGGTTTTTTCTATACACTCGTAATGGAATATAATATTCCATTAAATTATTTAGAAATATATCCATGTTTTATATATATGGGTTAGACCCACTTCTACTGCGTGGGGCACCGATCCTACCCTAGGGGATCGCACATCCGCCCTAACACCAAGCACATTCTTGTGTGCTCATCTCTCACTTCTTCATCTTCTTTTGCAACCAGTCCCTTAATTGGCTCTCAGTGTTCTCATGCCCTCAGCTAAAGGTTTCCTCGTACTCACTCCTCCGTTCGTGATATCTCATGCCACATGGAGTTTTACGCCCCCGTTCTTGATAACGCCCTTGATCACTCTCCCTAAAACATGTGTTGTTACTGGATGACTCTAGAGTTTTCCTATCATTATATCCTTCCTAAAGCTCCTCTATTGGTGCAATATTAGCCACAAACACCGATATTACATTGTGAGCTTTTTTTCTTTCTGTTTCCCAATCTCATTCTGAGCCAGCTATTATCTTCCTGTTGGTAATCTTTTCTCTCCTTCTATTGGGCCCTGCTTGTCCCTATTCTCTTGTATTCCTCTCCAACCTCTCAATATTCTCCATAATGAATTTCATGAAGGGCTGGGTTGCCTCAATTTCCTTTCGGGCATTCTCTCTTTCCAACCATAGGTTCTCTTCTATCCACTCCGCCATTCAAGCCTCCAGAATTCTATGATTTCCACCTACTTCCATCATCTTAGTGTGTTTGTTGCTTTTTATACAAATCCCCATAGACAGCGCCAACTATTGACAGCCATTTTTCATTCCAATGGTAATAGGGGAAATTAACCCTAAAAAAAACCTCCCTCAATAATGAATTTGTTTGGTTAGTAAGGAAACAAAGAAAACTTAACAAGCAAACAAGATAAACATAAAGTTTACGTGATTCGGTGGAGAGTGGCTCCAACCTACGTCCACAAGAGAAATATAATATATTTTATTACTGCTCGGGGTCAAGACCGACCCAAGCTACAACGGGGAAATGAACTATCTCAATGATAATACACCTCGGGTCTTACACTAGTCCAATATGAGTCACTCATTTGGTCAGATAACAGATCAACTTTCTCTCTCTATCAATAGTTTTTAAAATTTTAGCTTTTATACAAGTTCTAAGATGCGAAATTTGCTAACTCTTCAATCTGAATCTTCAACCACTTTATATAGACTTCCAAATTCATTATTCCACTGCCAATGACGTCAACCCATGTCACATTGGCATCATTTTCATCGTAACTCTCCTCAACTACTTTTAAATGTGCCAATCAGAATAGCCCATTTCAATATCACTATACTAACCTATGGTGGCCTTGTTAGTGTCATAGACATGCCAAGGATCTCTAAGCTTTGATTTGTGTGTGAATAAATCAAATGGAGTTACGGAATACTCACATTGATCGGCTTTGAATTTCAAAACTTTCGAAGGATGTAGGAACTCCAAGCTTCGTCGTCGAGTTCTAAACTCGAGGGTGAGTTTCCCTATCACCTTTACTTGACTCCTTTAAGTGCTAGCTTGATGAATTTTTTCCACAAACGAATTTTCTGTCGCGACGTAATTAAATCCAATTTAATTAAATAATAAGGCCTAGCAAAATTATTACGAAAGTCACTTGCGAATTAATTCCAAATTAATTCGTTCGCTTGAATTAAAATCCAATTTTAATTCCGTATTGAAATCTAATTTCAATTAATATATCCAATATATTATTTTAGCCCAATTAAATAAATTAAATAGAAAAATCCAATTTAACTATTAAATTTATTTTACCGATTAATTCCAAATTAATTGCGTTCTCTCTTCTTCATGAATTAATCTTAGATTAATTCATGACGCAATTAATCCCAGAATAATTCTATATCTTTTAATTAATCCCATATTAACTATTACCGTAATTAATCCCAGATTAATTTTCTCTCTCATAATTAATCCTAGATTAATTCTGTTCGAGTCAGATGTCATCGGTGAATCTTCGGGAAGCGACCCAAGAGATCCCTGGATATGTTGGCAGTAAATCCGGTCATCCGACTATCCGAACACGTGCGTACCCGGTACCACGTTCTTAGCAATTTACAAGACATGGTTGGCTTCTAGCAAAACACCGTACCTACCCAATTCTCCAGAAATATTCAACGAGGAATATGTAATCTTTATCAGGCATAATATACAATGTATTGCGTATTACGATCCAGTATCGGATGTCACATGCAAGGCCTGAGGCTGGAATTGTGTCTGCCCGTACGAAGCATATATCGGATCACTGGCAACTAGTCTCTATAATCGGATAATCATGACCTAGTCATATTATCCCGATGACTGCAGTAATTAAGAGTACCAGTTCCGTATCCATGCGTGATCATCATCTCCATATGAATGAAGTGATACTTCCATCTTGAAATCACACCCAATACACTACGATTCTCAATATACCAAGAAGAGGCCTACATAGAACCTGTTAAAGCCCGGGATGACCAAAACCAAAGTATATTGATTGTCGCAAGTATTAGCGATGCAAGTCTCAGGTTAAGACCAAATACACCTACCCTGATTCGGATTCCCATACACACATAGTCATACTACCAATGGGATTCCGAGGGGTCTATCCAGAGCGAAGCTATTCCCATACCATCAGTAAACAGAACCTCATATTACACTTGCATAAGTATCATATACTTAAATATATAAGAACTATGTCGTTAAGCTTCCATAACGCGCATAAGTGTAATACTAGCATATTCTGCATTATCGATGTCTAGTCTCGATAATACTAAGACTATGGATATTTAATGATTACACCTTTAGTGGATTAATACTGTCTCATATCTTATTAATCTGGTACTAATCATATGGACTTTTATCATTTATATATCTAAGTAATCTAATTACAAAATGATAAAAGAGCACTTTCATTTGTCACATAGTTAATTTTGTACAAAAACACCATGTCCTTTACAAAATAGTGATGCTATGGGTCATAATTGTCCAACAATCTCCCACTTGGCCTATAACCAATACTCAAGTGTCTGACACTTGAACTATGTATGGGTCGTTCATGCTTATTCTGAGATATCACTTTCGCCAGCAGATTTACAAGGTTATCATCTGATGCGATTTATTCGATCATCACATCACCACGATATATGATCTCACGAATCAGATAAAATCGTCGAAGTACATATTTGGATCGTTGATGAGACCGTAATTCTTTAGCCTGTGTTGTAGCCTAGCTCAGCTGCTAACAGAACTACTCCTAATCTAATTAGGAATTTTATATATCCAAAATGCTTATTTTGATGCCTCAGCCGCATCAATATATTATGCTTTGTCGTTGAATCGACAACAGTATCTTGCTTGGAAGATTTCCAGCTCACTGCTCAGTTGTTCAAAAAAAAATTGTACCCTTATTGCGACTTGTAGTCGTCTTTATCGGTTTGGAAACTTGCAATGGTGAACCTAGTCACTTCAATTTATCCTTCTCCATAGCTTAAGAAACCATCCTTAGTTCGTCTAAGATACTCAATGATGTTCTTAACATCAATCCAGTGACCATCACCTGGATCGGCCTGATTTTGACTCCAGATGCTCAAAGCACCAGGTCGCGTACATGTCTAAAAATGTACGAATTCTCGGAGAGTGCTAACAACTTTTAGATCTATCCCAGTAGATCTTTATTCCTAGAATAAAGGTTGTCTCTCCCAAGTATTCCACGGAGAATTTTCATGAAAGCCAAGCTTTCACCGAATGAAGTATGGGAATGTCATTGTTGTAAAGCAATACATCATCAACGTATAGGACAATCATTGTCAGTGTGCTCCCACTAACCTTCTTATATACACAAGAATCATCTCCGTTTTGTATGAAACCATATTCCATTATGATCTCATCAAAACGTCGATTTCAAGAACACAATGCTTGCTTTAATCTATAAATGGATCGATTTAACTTGCAAACCTAGTTTGCATGTTTTGGTACGACAAAAAAGTCAGGATGTTGTAAACATCCTCCAAAAGGTTTCCGTTAAGGAAAGCGATTTTGATGTCCATCTGCCATATTTCATAACCGAAATATGCAGCAATCGCAAGCATTATCCGAATGGATTTAATCAAAGTAACGGGTAAAAGATTTCATCATAATCGACACTATGTTTATGACGATACCCTTTCGCTACAAGCCTAGCTTTGTACGTTTGTATGTTCCCATCCATGTTTGTCTTCCTTGAAGACCTATTTCCTACCAACAGGCACAATACCTTCTGGTACATCAACCAGTATCCAAACTTGGTTGGTATACATGGAATATATTTCAGACATCATGGCACTTTTCCATAAAGCGAAGTCGATACCTTATATCGCTTCCTCATACGTACTCTGTTCGTCTTCCTCAATAAGATTGACATCTACATAAGGTGAGATCAGAAATTCATACCTCTTAGGATGTTTCCTGACTCTTTCCGACCTACGCGGTTTTTATGTATTAGAAGATTGTGGTACAGATTCATCCCTGATGAACTGTTCGTGTTCCGTTAAGGGATCGGTGTCAGGAACAGTATTACTCCGATTTTCATCGAGTTCTACTTTCCTCCCACTTACCACTGCATTTAGGTTTTCCTCTTAGGAAAACCGCATGGAGAGCAACAAATATTTTTGTTCTCTTGTGAGTTGTGGAATTAGTTTCCTTAGGATAACCAATTAAAAATGGGCACTTATCCGATTTTGGTTTTAGTTTAGTACCATCCAAATGTTCAATTACATGCTCAGCATACCCAAATCTTCAGGAATGAGAAACCCGATTTCTTCCCTGTCCATATTTCATATGGAGTCTATCCAACAAAATTTGACGGAACCTTATTCAAATAAAGTATTGCATTGTTCAATGCGTATCCCATGAAGAAAATTGGTAGCTCAATGCGACTCATCAATAACCTAACCATGTCCAATAAAGTCCGGTTTCTTTCGTTCGGACACACCACTCAATTGAGGTGTTCTGAGAGGAGTCCACTGTGAAAGAATACTATACTCTTTCAAGTAATCGAGAAACTTATTGCTCAAGTATTTTCCACCACTGTCCAACCGTGATGTTTTAATACTTTTTCCGGTCTATTTTTCTACTTCGTGTCAAAACTCTTTGAATTTATCAAAAGTTTCTGACTTGTGTTTCATAAGATACACATAACCATAATGCGATGCAACATCCGTAAAGGTTACGAAGTATTCAAATCTACCTCTAGCCTAGCTAGACATGGGCCCACTTACGTCACCATCAACGAGGGCTAACAGCTCAGTGGCATGTACACCTTTTACCGTTAAAAGGCATTTTAAGCACTTTGCCTAATAAACTAGATTCGCAGACGTCATTTGAAATAGGATCAAATCTGTCCAAGTATCCACTCTTCAAAAGTGTGGATATACGAGTCTTGTTTAATGTGTCCCAGACAACAATGCCACAAATAAGTCTCATCTGATTAATTCAATTTGAGCCATTTGTTTGTCATATTATATGTTTGAGATTTGTTTATATTCAAAATATAAGTACTGTTAATCACATCTAATGTGTATATCTCAATATCATCTTTATAAACAAAACACCCAGTGTTCTGAAAAATACAGGTATACCCGCAACGGGTTTAACTAGATATAGAGATAATGTTTCTAGTCAAACTAGGTACATTATAATCGTTTCCTAATTTAAGTACAGGCATAAATTGCATTTCCAAAACTTAGGTTCCCACAGCCAAAACAGCGACTCTCGTCCTGTTTCTGACTCGTAGGTCAATCTCATCTGAAGGCAGTATCTTGCTAATCAGCAGATGATGTACATCAGTATATATGTGAGTACCACTTCCAGTATTAAAAAATCCAATTTTTAAAACCAGTATTGTATATGTTTATAACAATCATACCTGAAGCCGGAGCCTTGCCCCTATTCACTTTCTTCATGTATGCCTTGTCCATACGGTAGTCACGCTTCCAGTGACCCCATTTGCCACAATATAGGTAGATGTCTTGGGATATGTCCTTTGTCTTCCCAGAAGACTGTGACGATTTTTCCTTTGCCCCTTTTTCTTCACACCCACAGAAGCCTTCGGCCAAGCCTTGGCCTTCTGGGATGTCGAAGTAAGATGCACCTTGCACTTCTTGCCCTTTTGGAAGCTTTGGCTCTGCCTCCTTGAGCATAGCCATTAACTCTCCAAGAGTTTTCTCTTGGTTCATGATGAACCTGCCCCAGTTATCGGGTAGAGACTATAAGATCAAAGGTAATGCCCAGGTAACCTAGCTATTCGATGTCAGCAATCATCTGCGACACCTAGTGCTCGACAAATGTACCATCTGACATACGCGAGCGAAATAGCTTCTTTTGCAATTCGTATTTCCAAGATCTAAGGTTAGATCTATGAAGATCCTTTAATTTCAACATCATACTATAAGGATCTAATCCTTTGTTCTGACGACGAAATTGAGGAGTCATTGCGGTAAGCATAATGGATTGAGCACTAAAGTTTTCATCACGATGAGTCTTCCAAAACTCATACTCTACTATTTTCTCAACTCCGGGCTTAGGCCCGAGAGGTTTCTCTATCCAATAGAGTAACTTCTCAGCTCCCAGTACTATCCTGAGATTCATTCCCCATTCTAGAAAATTATGTCGTTAAAGATATTTTCACCTAGGATTATATCCCTTAACGCTAATCTTTCCAGTTATATTGATTGCTATAGTCCAACTATCCAATTAATGATTTTTGGTACAATCAAATCTAATGATTACTATAGTCCAACTGTATAATCAACTATAAATGATCAGTTACATTCAAATGTAATGATTACTATAGTCCAACTATATAACCAACTACAAATGAAGTATTGTGTTTGTACAATCTAACTGTTCAAGGAAAGCAATATTAAATATTAGTCCAACTAATATATTTATAACAACGATAAATAAAATAAAAGAGCGCGTATTGGCAAGTATTTAAACGAAATTGTAAATTTAATACTTGCCTCCCACTATTTTTCGGCGAGCCTCTAACCCTCTGTGGAGTACTTGGGAAACCTAGTTTCCTAGTGGGCTAGGATCCCATTAAATAACACACAACCTTGAATTTGGCCAACAAGTTGTATGAAACTTAACTAGGTAGATTTCTAAGATCAATTAGATCCCATCCCATTCCTAGATCCAGTAGGTGGACCTACAAGTTCGAAACATATATCCAATATATGTAAATATATCCAATAATTTCCTAACCTTTTTTCCTCTAAATCAACTAAACCTTGGCTTTGGCTCAACAAGCTTAATGATTCTAGTTAAGCGCAACCCATTGATAGTGGGAAAGCTTAGTAATCGAGGTCAATGAACAAGAAGTGACCTTAACTTTGGCCAACAAGTTAAAACTGCCCAAGACACCCGATATGTAACAAAGCTTACGTGGTTCAAACACATCCGCGATGGACAAATGTCTTGACTTTGGCCAACAAACCAATGCCAATCTTGGATCTTGAGAGAGAACCACTCAATGGAAGGAAAAACCCTTAATATTTGATGAAGTTTTTTCGCGTAAATTGGCAACCAATTTATTATCTTTGATTAGGTCTCATCATACACCCTTAAGCATGCATTCTAAAAGCATAATAAGGCGCGAAATAAATTAATAATGATATGCGGATGGATATATAACAAACTTTGTTCCTAGAACAAATCTCTCACTTTCCTTTCTCCCGCTAACACTATTCATACTTCTACCCAATTACATAATACTTCTAAAGAAACCTCATTTACATTGAGGGGAATTTGTGAGAAGAGAAATACAAAGAGAATAGATATAATAGGCTGGACACGCAGGTCCAATTTAATAAATTCTAAATTTATTACAACAATTTCTAAAATTACCCCCACCTTTCTAATATCCATCTAATATACATTATTCATACAATATATCCAAGAATTCAGACAAAGCTTGTTATTCAATCAATCTAATCCAATTAATTAATCTTTGAATTAATGACCATCCAATGTTCAAACAACGATTTGATTTGCGCGAGTCAAATCCGTTTAAGAATAAATACTCAAAGTAAGTATTCTTGAATTATATCGAACTACAATTTTAAATCCAATTTAAATTGTATCCAATACTAATTCATATTTAATTCCAAATTAAATAATTATAATTTTAATAGTGCCTTTTAGACTTAAATTCTAAATCCAATCTTAATGGGTTTCAAAGGCCCAATTAACATCCAATGTCAATTTAATTAATGTCTGATGGGCTTTTAATTAATTCTTAAGGCATGGGCTTTGGCCAATATGGATAAAACTCGAATACCAATGCCCAATTAAGGAATCAACCTTTTGGCCAAAAATCAATTTAGGTCCATTATGCCCAATTAAATTATTAAAGGCCCAATTATTATATTTTGACTTTATGGAAATGGTTTTAGGCCCAATTGGATCAAACCTAATTGTCATAATTAATCAAATAATCTAATGTTTCCAAAATACTAATTAATCCAATTTAATCATGCTCAACATTTCCAATTCATGTCCAACATAAATTGAAGCAAAATCAATCAATTACACATGCTTCATACTCAAGGTTTTGGCAAGGAAATTATCATACAATTTGATTTCAATCCAATTAAATCAACATCTAACATACATTTCATGCCAATTAACATATCCAATTGCTAAATTTTAAAAAATCACCATAAGCAACCTAGGGGTAATTTTCGGCCATGATAAGAAATTGGGGATTTTTTTTATCTAATCAATTTTTCATAATTCCAACAATGCACAAATCCAATTGAACATCATATAAACATAACCCAACCATCAATTTAGGTAAATCAAGCTCCAAGCCAAAAAACCAAAATTAAAGTATATGAACCCTAGATTTAAATCAAGCTTAGATCTCACTCTGATACCATTGTTAGTGTCCTAGAAATGTCAATGATCTCTAAGGTTTGATTTGTGTGTGAATAAATCAAATGGAGTTGCGGAATACTCACATTGATCAGCTTTGAATTTCAAAACTTTCGAAGGATGTAGGAGCTCCAAGCTTCGTCGTTGAATTCTAAACTCGAGGGTGAGTTTCCCTATCACCTTTACTTGACTCCTTTAAGTGCTAGCTTGATGAATTTTTGCCAAAAAAATTCAAGAACAAGGGAGATGGGTCACAGTTTTGTGAGGTAGAAGAGAGAGGAATAGTTGTTTTCAATTTCCAAAATTGGTGTGTTATGTTTTTCAAAAACTAGGTTGGTGTAAATGAAAAAGAATTCATTAAATGCAAGCCAACTACGCACATCAAGCTTAAGACATTTGATGTAAGTTGTGGGTCCCACCACAATTAAATTCCAAATTTAAGTTGGCTTCTCCAATACACTTTGGGCCTGGGTTCGTTTAATCCAATTAAACGAATTTTCTGTCGCGGCGTAATTAAATCCAATTTAATTAAATAATAATGCCTAGAAAAATTATTACGAAAGTCGCATTGGAATTAATACCAAATTAATTCGTTCGCTTGAATTAAAATCCAATTTTAATTCCGTATTGAAATCTAATTTCAATTAATATATCCAATATATTATTTTAGCCCAATTAAATAAATTAAATAGAAAAATCCAATTTAACTATTAAATTTATTTTACCGATTAACTCCAAATTAATCGCGTTCTCTCTTCTTCACGAATTAATCCCAGATTAATTCATTAATAATTAATCCCAGATTAATTCTCTCTCTTTTAATTAATCCCAGATTAATTATTACCGTAATTAATCCCAGATTAATTTTCTCTCTCATATTTAATCCTATATTAATTCTGTTCGAGTCAAATGTCATCGGTGAATCTTCGGGAAGTGACCCAAGAGATCCCTGGATATGTTGGCAGTAAATCCGGTCATCGAACTATCCGAACACGTGCGTACTCGGTACCACGTTCTTACCAATTTACAAGACATGCCTGTCTTCATGCAAAGTACAGTGCCTACCCAATTCTCCAGAAATATTCAACGAGGAATATGTAATCTTTGTCAGGCGTAGTATACAGTGTATTGAGTATTACGATCCAGTATCGGATGTCACATGCAAGGCCTGGGGCTGGAATTGTGTCTGCCACGTACGAAGCATATATCCGATCACTGGCAACTAGTCTCTGTAATCAGATATCATGACCTAGTCATATTATCTCGATGACTGCAGTACTTAAGAGTACCAGTTCTGTATCCCTGCGTGATCATCATCTCCATCTTGACATCACACCCATTACACTATGATTCTCAATATACCCAGAAGAGGCGTACACAGAACCTGTTAAAGCCCCGGACAACCAAAACCAAAGTATGCTGATTGTCGCAAGTATTAGCGATGCAAGTCTCAGGTTAAGACCAAATACACCTACCCTGATTCAGATTCCCATAGACACATAGTCATACTACCAATGGGATTCCGAGTGGTCTATCCAGAGCGAAGCTGTTCCCGTACCATCGGTAAACAAAACCTGCTATTACACTTGCATAAGTATCCTATACTTAAATATATGAGAAATATATCGTTAAGCTTCCATAACGCGCACAAGTGTAATACTAGCCTATTCCGCATTATCGATGTCCAGTCTCGATATTACTACGACTATGGATATTTAATGAATAAACCTTTAGTGGATTAATAATGTCTCATATCTTATTAATCTGGTACTAATCATATGTACTTTTATCATTTATATATATAAGTAATCTAATTACAAATGATAAAAGAGCAATTTCCTTTGTCACATAGTTAATTTTGTTCAAGAACACCATGTCCTTTACAAAATAGTGATTCTATGGGTCATAATTGTCCAACAGGCCTATGGCGGCTCTGCTCTGCCACCTCTCTACCACTGCACTGGCCTATGGCGGCTGGTAGGGTACTTCCACTGAGAACTATCATTTTTCCCACAATCATCATTATCCTTCTAGAAGCTTACCCACTCAACTAGGACATACGTCATATGACTTCAACATTGGTCAGTCTGAGATCCCTTCTTCGTTCCTCAGGTCAGCACACCGAGGTAAATGATACTATAAAAGCTTTCCATTAGCACTCTTAATCAAGTCGTGCTCCACTGTCAAAAATCCATCAGGTTGGGTTTCATCAAACTCTTTAAAAAAACCCTGAAATCAACATCCTCCAGGTGGTCGGGTTGGTATCCCGACTTGCTTCATCACCAATAAGTATTGTCTTTGGGAGAACCTATATATACCATTAGGTCAGGTTTCTCTATCAAATCCCTCCTATTTATTCGGGCCCTTGAACATTTATCATCCATTTTTACTAAGTACAATACTTGTTCTACCCCTGCTCGGTATTTGAACCTTCCTCAGGGTGAAAAACCATCATTAACATTAAATATAATGAATTCAAAGAATGAATGAATCAATGGGAGAGTTCTAATTTCCTAACTCAACAGTTAGCTCATTCTTCAAGGATTAATGGGAGAACTTAAATAACATCTATATTTATCTACAAAACAACACCAAACACATAAAAAAGTTCATAAAACTCAAGAAACTATACAAAATATTAGGTCAAATGAGCGGTAAAATGTGATATATTTTCCGCTCATCAGTCCCATACTCTCTAAGTCAAGAAGTCCTTGGCTTGGAGAGTGATTAAGTCATCTGGGTAAAATATGTAAGCGTACCTAGTGGTGGACGTCGTCTGGACTTGTTAACGATCATACCATGCTGATGGTGCTAGGTAAATATTTGGGGATGTTCCCTAGTTGACGGGCCTTTAGTGTTGATGTCATATGGACCTGTCAAATGCAATAGCACATTATTTGAATCAAAGATATACTATGTAGGAAACTCAGTCAACCAATGGAAAGCTAGGATAATTTCCAGCCTACTGGTCCAGATAAGAACCCATGGGGAGTCTTCAATGTCGTCTGGACCATATGAAGATCCAGGTCTTAAACTGAGCTCGACATGAGCCATGAGTAAGCTTCCCGTCGACTGGACCAGATGAAGGCCAGAACAATCTCCATACTACTGGTTAAAGACCAGTGGAGTCTTCATATCGTCTAGACTAGATGAAGGTCCAGGTCTTGAACTGGGCTCGACATGACTCATAGAAAATATTCTCGTCGACTGAACTAGATGAAGGCCAGGATAATCTCCAGCCTATTGGACCTGAAAAGGACCTAGAGGGAGTCTTTATTGTCGTTTGGACTAGATGAAGGTTCAGGTCTTGAACTGGGCTCTACATGAGCCATGAGGAATGTTCCTGTCGACAAAACCAGATGAAGGCCAAGACAATCTCCAGCCTACTTGTCCTGAAAATGAACCAGAGGGAGTCTTTAATGTTGTTTCGACTAGATGATGGTCCAGGTCTGAACTGTGCTCTACATGAGCCATGGGAAATGATCCCATCGACTAAACCATATGAAGGCTAGGACAATCTCCATCCTAATGGACCTGACAATGACCAAGAGGGAGTCTTCAATGTCGTCTGGACCAGATGTAGGTCCAGGTCTTGAACTGGGCTCGACATGAGCCATAGAGAATGTTTCCGTCGATTAGTCCAGATGAAGACCAGGATAATCTCCAACCTACTAAACCTGATAAGGACCTAGATGGAGTCTTCAATGTCGTCTGTGTTGGGTTCTCTAAGAACAATAACCAAGATCATTAAGCATAAAACATGTGAATACGCAAAGTAAAGTAGCGGAAAATACTCACTTTGATCGGCTAAGTGGATGTAGGAGATAACAAAAATTCCAACCTTTGAAGTTTGCTCCAAGCTCTCCTTTGATGTATGTTGAGCTTCCAAGCTTGATTTTTGAATTCCAAACTCATGGGAAAGGTTTCCCTTTCACCTTTGTATGATTCTTTATGTGCTAGCAATGGAAAAGTTTTGCAACAAAATTTTCCCCTTCTCTTGTTTATGTCTCGGCCAAGCCAAGAAGAAGAGAAAAAAAAATGGAAGGCCATTCGGCCAAGGAGAAGAAAGAGAGAGAGTTTTTTTTTAAAATGAAAAAGGTGTGAATTATTTTCCAAAAATTAAAACATATACCAAATCTCCAAATTTAGTAAATGTCTTTCAACCTTTTAAATAAAATAATGAAGTGTGTTTTATAAGTCATCAACAACCCACCAACGTCTATCAACCAAAATTAGATTAAAGTGACTAGGTGATGTGACTTGTGTGGGCCCCACTTTAATTCAAAATTCGAGTGGGCCCGCAAACACATCCGGGCTCGGGTTCGTTAATTCCGAATTAACGAATTTTCTGTTGCGACGTAATTAAATCAAATTTAATTAAATAATAATGCCTAGCAAAATTACTATTAAAGTCGCTCGCGAATTAATTCTAAATTAATTCGTTCACCCGAATTAAAATCCAATTTTAATTCCGTTATGAAATCTAATTTCATTTAATATATCAAATATATTATTTTATCGATTAATTCCAAATTAATCGTTCTCTCTCTATTAATTGAATTTTATCCCAGATAAAATTCTCTGTAATTAATCCTAGATTAATTTTCTCTCTCTTCCAATTAATCCCAGATTAATTATGTTCGAGTCATACGTCATCGGTGAATCTTCGGGAATCGACCCATGAGATCTCTAGATTTGTTGGCAGTAAATCTGGTTATCGGACTATCCGAATATGTGCGTACCCCGTACCAAATTTTTACCGATTTACAAGACATGGTTGGCTTCTAGCGAAGCGCCGTGCCTACCCAATTCTCCAGAAATATTCTTTTAAGGAATATTTAATCTGTGTCAGGCGTAGTATACGTAGTATTGCGTATTGCGATCCAATATCGGATGTCACATGCTAGGCCTGGGGTGGAATTGTGTCTGCCTCGTACGAAGCATATATCAGATCTCTGGTAACTAGTCTCTATAATCGGATAAAATGACCTAGTCATATTATCCCGATGACTGCAGTACTTAAGAGTACTAGTTCCGTATCCTACGTGATCATCATCTCCATATGACTGAAGTGATATTTCCATCATGACATCACACCCAATACACTACGATTCTCAATATACCCAGAAGAGGTGTACACAGAACCTGTTAAAGCCCCAGACGACCAAAACCAAAGTATATTGATTATCGCAAGTATTAGCGATGCAAGTCTCAGGTTAAGACAAATACACTACCCTGATTCGGATTCCCATAGACACATAGTCATACTACCAATGGGATCTGAGGGGTCTATCCAGAGTGAAGTTGTTTCCGTACCATCGGTAAACACACCTCCTATCACACTTGCATAAGTATCCAATACTTAAATATATGAGAACTATGTTGTTATGCTCCCACAACGCGCACAAGTGCAATACTAGTCTACTCTGTATTATCGATGTCCAGTCTCGATAATACTACGACTAGAGATATTTAATGATTAAACCTTAGTGGATTGATATTGTCTTATATCTTATTAATCCAGTACTAATCATATGGACTTTTATCATTTATATATCTTGGTAATCCAATTACAAATGATAAAAAGTAATTTCCTTTGTCATATAGTTAATTTGTACAACAACGCCATGTTCTGTACAAATACTGATGCTATGGGTCAAAATTTTCCAACAATCTCCCACTGGTCTGTAGCCAATCACTCAAGTGTCCTACACCTGAACTATGTATGGGTCGCTCAAACTTCTGCTAAGAAACTAATTTCGTCAGCGGATTTGCAAGGTTATCATCTGATGTGATTTATTCGATCATCACATCGCCACGATGTATGATCCGAACGAATCAGATGAATTAGTCGAAGTACATACTTGGATCATTGATGAGACCGTTAATTCTTTAGCTTGTGTTGCAGCCTAGCTCAGCTGCTAACAGAACTACTCCTAATCTAATTAGGAATTTTACAGATCCAAAATTACTTCTTTTGCTGCCTCAGCTGCAGCAATATTCCACTTTTGTTGTTTATTCAGCAACAGTATCTTGCTTGGAAGATTTCCAGTTCACTGTTTCGTTATTCAAACTAAATAGTACCCTTATTACGACTTATAGTCATTTTTGTCGGTTTGGAAACTTGCAGCGGTGAACCCAGTCACTCAAGTTCTCCTTCTCCAAAGCTTAAGAAAGCATTCTTAGTTCATCTAAGATACTTAAGGATGTTCTTAACATCAATCCAGTGACCATCATCTGGATTGGCCTAATTGTGACTCCATATGCTCAAAGGTTATGAGACACCAGGTCGCGTACATATTTTTCAATGTACGAGTTCTCGGAGAGTGCCAACTACTTTTAGATCTATCTCAGTAGATCCTTATTCCTAGAATAAAGGTTGTCTCTCCTAAGTATTCCATGGAGAATTTTAATGAAAGCCGAGCTTTCACCGATTGTATTATGGGAATGTCATTTCCAAGAAATGATATATCATCATTATAGAGGACAATCATTGTCAGTGCGCTCCCATTAACCTTCTTATATACACAAGAATCATTTTTTTAATAGAATCATATACCATTATGATTACATAAAAACGCTGGTTCCAAGAACATAATACTTGCTTCAATCCATAAATGGATCGACTTAACTTGCAAACCTTATTTGCATGTTTTGGCACGACAAACCCGTCAGGATGTTGTAAACAACCTCCAAAAGGTTTTCGTTAAGGAAAGTGGTTTTGACGTTCAGCTGCCATATTTCATAAAAGAAATACGCAGCATTAGCAAGCATTATCCAAATGGATTTAATCATGGCAACATGTAAGAGGTTTCGTCGTAATCGACACATTATTGATAACGATACCTTTTCGGTACAAGCCTAGCTTTGTACGTTTGTTTGTTGCCATCCATGTTTGTCTTCCTTGAAGACTCATTTAGTACCAATAGGCACAATGCCTTCTGGTACAACAACCAGTGTCCAAACTTGGTTGGTATACATGGAATCCATTTAGGACATCATGGCACTTTGCCATAATAGGGAGTCGATACCTTGTATCACTTCCTCATACGTAGACGGTTCGTGTTCCTCAATAAGATTGACATCTTCATGAGGTGAGATTAGAAACCCATACCTCACAGGTTATTTTCTGACTCTCTCCGACTTACGCGGTTCTTGTGTATTCAAAGTTTGTGGTACAATTTCATCCCTGATGAACTGTTTGTGTTCCGTTTAAGAATCGTTGCCTGAAACAGTATTACTCTGATTTTCATCGAGTTTTACTTTCCTCTCACTTACCACTGCATATAGGTATTCTTCTTAGGAAAACCCCATGGAGAGCAACAATTAATTGTTCTTTGTGAGGAGTTGATAAGTACTATACTTGGGTTTCCTATGACAACCTACAAATAGGCACTTATCCGATTTTGGGGTCTAGTTTGGTATCATCCAAACATATGCCCAGCATTCCCAAATCATCAGGAATGAGAAATCTAGTTTCTTTCCTGTTAATATCTAATATGAAGTCTGTCTAACAGATTTTTATGGAACCTTATTCAAAATAAGTGTTCCACTGTTTAATGCGTATCCTCAAAAGAAATTGATAGCTCAGAGCGACTCATCATTAACCTTACTATATCAACAAGTTCCGGTTCTTTGTTCGGACACACCATCAAATTGAGGTGTTCCGGAGAGGAGTCCATGGTGAAAGAATACCATACTCTTTCAATTAATCGAGAAGAAACTTATATGTTAAGTATTTTCCATCACGGTTGATCGTAATGTTTTAATACTTTTACCGGTCTATATCTTTACTTCGTGTCGAAACTCTTTGAATTTATCAAAAGTTTCGATTTATGTTTCACAAGAAACACATAACCATAACGTGATGCCAAATCTGTAAAGGTTACAAAGTAGCATATCCACCTCTAGCCTAGCTAGACATGGGCCCACTTACGTCACTATGAACGAGGGCTAACAGATCGGTGGCACTTGCACTTTTACCAAGTAAAAGGTGTTTTAGGCACTTTGCCTAATAAACTAGATTCGTAGACATTATTTGAATAGAATCAAATATGTCCTAGTACCCACTCTTTGAAAGTGTGGATATACGAGTCTGTTATGTGTCCCAGACAAAATGCCACAAATAAGTCTCATCTGATTAATTCAGTTGAGCTATTTGTTTGTCATGTTATATGTTTGAGATTCATTTATATTAAAATATAAATAATGTTATTCACATCCAATGTGTTTATCTCAATATCATCTTTATAAACAAAACACTTAGTGTTCTAGAATATAAAGGTATACCCGCAACAAGTTATACTAGATATAGAGATAATGTTTCTAGTCAAACTAGGTATATTATAACAGTTTCCTAATTTAAGTACATGCCCAAATGGTAGTTCCTAAAATTAGGTTTCTACGGTTAAAACAGCGACTCGCGTCCTGTTTTTGACTCGTAAGTCAATCTCATCTGAAGCCAGTCTCCTGCTTATCAGTAGATCCCGCGCATCAGTACATATATTTATGTACAACACTTGGTATCAAAAATCTAATTTTGAAACCAGTAGTGAACATGTCTATGACAAACATACTTGAAGCCGGAGCCTTGCCCCGCCTTCATTTCCTTCATGTCTGCCTTGTCCATATGGCAGTCACGCATCAAGTGACCCCGTTTGCCACAGTTTAGGCAGACATCTTGGGATATGTCATTTGTCTTCCCAGAAGACTGTGATAATTTTACCTTTGCCTCTTTTAGAAGCTCTGGCTCTGCCTCCTTGAGAATAGCCATGAACTCTCCAAGAGTTTTCTCTTGGTTCATAATGAACATGCCCCAGCTTTCGGGTAGAGACTATAAGATTAAATCTTTGGTAGTCTCGGCCACGTAGGTAATGCCCAGCTAACCTAGCTGATCGATGTCAGCAATCATCTGTGACACCTAGTGCTCGACAGATGTACCCTCTTACATACGCGAGTGAAAGAGCTTCTTTTGCAATTCATACTTCTAAGATCTAATGTTAGATCTATGAAGATCTTTAATTTCATCATCATGGTACAAAGATCTAATCCTTAATCCTGACGACGGAATTAAAGAGTCATTACGTTAAGTATAACGGATTGAGCACTAAAGTTTCATCACGATGAGTTTCCCAAACTCATGCTCTACTATTTGCTCAACTCCGGGCTTAGGCCGAGAGGTTTCTCTATCAAATAGAAAACTTCTCAGTTCCAGGACTATCCTGATGTTCTATTCCCAATCTGAAATTAAAGTTGTTAAAGACATTTTCACCAAGGATTATGTTCTAAACGCTAATCTTTCAGTTATCTTTATTCCAATAGTCCAACTATCCAATCAACGATTTCAGGTACAATCAAATATAATGATTAATATAGTTCAACTATAATCAACTATTATTTGATTGGATAAATTCAAATATATTGATTTTATAATCCAATTATATAATCAACTATAATGAAGTAGTTTGAATACAGTCCAACTGTTTAATTAAAAAACAAATTGAATATTAGTCCAACTAAATTAATATATTAATAAATGACGAAAAAGGAAATGAGCGCGTTTTGGCAAGTATCTAAACGAAATTGCAAATTAATACTTGCCTCCCACTATTTTCGGTGAGCCTCTAACCCTCTGTGGAGTACTCGGGAAACCTAGTTTCCTAGTGGGCTAGGATCCCGTTAAATAACACCCACAACCTTGACTTTGGCCACAAGTTGTATAAAACTTAACTAGGTAGATCTCTAAGATCAATTGGATCTCATCCAATTCCTAGATCCAGTAGGTGGACATCCAAGTCTGAAACATATATCCAATATATGCCAATATATCCGATATATTCCCTAACCTTTTCCTCTGAATCAACTAAGCCTTGGCTTTGGCACAACAAGCTTAATGATTCCAGTAAGCGGGACCCATTAACTTTGGAAAGCTTCGTAATCGATGTCGATGGACAAGAAGTGATCTTGACTTTGGCCAACAAATCACAACTTGGACAAGGCATGCGATATGGAACAAAGCCTTCATGATTCAAACACATCTGCGATGGACAAGGTCTTGACTTTGGCCAACAAATCGCTTATATTTGTTGAGGGTTTTTCACGTAATTGGCAACCATTAATTATCTTTGATTAGGTCTCATCATACACCCTTAAACATGCATTCTAAAAGCATAATAAGGCGCGGTAAATAATTAATAATGATATGCGGATGGATATTTCACAAATTGTTCCTAGAAAACAATCACTCCATTTCCTCTCCCCGGCTAGCACAATTCTAACTTCTACCCAATTACATAATACTTCTAAAGAAACCTCATTTACATGAGGGGAATAGGTGAGAAGAGAATTACAAAGAATCGAGAGATAAAGGCTGGACATGCAGGTCCAATTTAATAAATTCTAAATTTATTACAACAATTTCCAAAATTGCCCTCACCCATCTAATATCCATCTGATATACATTTTCATACATCACATCCATGTATTCACACCAAGCATGTTATCAATCAATCTAATCCAATTAATTAATCTTTAATTAATGACCATCAAATGATCAAACAACGATTTGATTTGCGCGAGTCCAACTCGTTTAAGAATAAGTACTCAAAGTACGAATTCTTATTCTTGAATTATATCAAACTACAATTTAAATCCAATTTAATTTGTATTCAATACTAATTCTTATTTAATCCAAATTAAATAATTACACTTTTAATGTGCCTTTACGACTTAGATTCTAAATCTAATCTTAATGGGTCTCAAAGTCCAATTAACATCAATGTCAATTAATTAAAATCCAATAGGCTTTCAATTAATTTCTTAAGGCATGGACTTGGCAACCAAAGCCCAATAAGTAATCAACCCTTTGCCACAAAATTAATTTGGCCCATTAGGCCCAATTAAATTTTTAAAGGCCCAAAATCATATTTGGACTTTATGGAAATGGTTTTAGGCCCAATTGGATCCAACCAATTATCCCAAACCATACTTGGCCCAACCAAGCCCATTAAGCCCCAACAATACAACCATTTTTAGCTCAATTCCAAATTAACCTAATAAATTATAAAGTGTATTAGGCATAATTAATTAGTTAAATTAATATTTCCAAAACACCAATTAAACTAATTAACCATGCTTTAATTAATCAACTTATGTCCAACACAAATTGAAACAAAATCAATCCAACATGCTCTCAAATAGCTCACGGCAATCATAGTAATTTTTCATTAATTTTGATAACAATCCAATTAAATCACAAATCAATTTAACCATGTATTTTAAACTCATCCAATGGTCTAAAAAATCAAAATCACCATGAGCTAAGGGTTCAAAGTTTATTCGGCCAAGCCTAATGAATTGGGGAAAATTAATCCAATTAATTTTTCATCAAATTGATCATGTATAACTCTAAGTTAACATTATCTAAGCATACTCAAACAAACAATTTGATCAAATCATGTTCAAATCAAAAATACCAAATTCAAGATTAAGAACCCTAAAATATTTCATGCTTAATTTAGGCTCATGATACCATTGTTGGGTTCTCTAAGAACAATAACCAAGATCATTAAGCATAAAACATGTGAATAGCAAAGTAAAGTAGCGGAAAATACTCACTTTGATAGGCTAAGTGGATGTAGGAGATAACAAAAAGTCCAACTTTGAAGTTTGCTCCAAGCTTCCTTTGATGTATGTTGGCTCCAAGCTTGATTTTGAATTCCAAACTCATGGGAAAGGTTCCCTATAACCTTGTTTGAATTTTATGTGCTAGCAATGGAAAAGTTTTGCACAAAAATTTCCCTTCTCTTGTGTATGTCTCGGCCAAGCCAAGGGAGAGAAAAAAAAAATGAAGGCCATTCGGCCAAGGAGGAGAAGAAAATGAGAGAGTTTTGTTAAAATGAAAAAGGTGTGAATGATTTTCCAAAAATCAAAAATATACAAAATCCCAACTTTGGTAAATTTATTTCAACCTTTTAAATAAATAATGAAGTGTGTTTTATAAGTATCAACAACCCACAAACTTCTATCAACCAAAAGTAGATAAAAGTGACTGGGTGATGTGACTTGTGTGGGCCCCACTTTAATTCAAAATTGAGTGGGCCCGCAAACACATTCCGGGCTCGGGTTCGTTAATTTGAATTAACAAATTTTCCGTTGCGACGTAATTAAATCAAATTTTATTAAATAATAATGCCTAGCAAAATTACTTTTAAAGTCGCTCACGAATTAATTCTAAATTAATTCGTTCACCCGAATTAAAATCCAATTTTAATTCCGTTATGAAATCTAATTTCATTTAATATATCAAATATATTATTTTATCGATTAATTCCAAATTAATCGTTCTCTTTCCCCCTTTTAATTGAATTTGATCCCAGATAAAATTCTCTAAATTAATCCTAGATTAATTTTCTCTCTTTTCCAATTAATCCCAAATTAATTATGTTCGAGTCATACATCATCGTGTGAATCTTCGGGAACGACCATGAGATCTCTAGATATGTTGGCAGTAAAATGGTATCGGACTATCCGAATATTGTGCGTACCCC
>SKCR01000359.1:0-28340 GCA_019454045.1 Zanthoxylum bungeanum | reverse complement strand
CAGTGGCTCAAAGAAGAATCCAACAGACAGCTCATGAACCATAGCCTTGAAAACATCGACGAGTTAAGGGAACACACTCTGATACGACTTGCCGCCCATTAGCAAAGGATGTCCAAATACTTTAACAAGAATGTCAGGTGTCGAACTTTCAAAGAAGAAGAATGGGTCCTACACAAGGTCTTTCAAAACATCAAAGAGATTGGAGACGGGAAGCTCGGACCCACATGAGAAGGCCCATACGTCATTACAAAGGTCGTTGGGCAAGGAGCATACAAGTTGAGGACAACGTCCAGAAAGCCCATCCAAAACAGTTGGAACATTGTGCATCTCAAATAATTCTACAGGTAGACCTAACAGACTAAGAGTCATAGTCTATCCACTCGACAAGTGACTACTCTCTGACTGAGGGATAAGGGGACCACTGTATGTAAAACTTAGAATTTTCTCTTAAACTTTCCTGAATTTCCAATTGTTTTTTGCAACTCAAAATAATCATATGACAAGATCAAAATCCGATCTTGAGAGGTATATAGAGAAGCCTTTAGTTGCTAGAACTCTGGACTTTGATATTTTGAATTGGTGGAAGGCAAACAAAAGAAAATATCATATTTTAGCTTAGATAGCTAAGGATATATTAGCCATTCCTATTACGACCATGGCATAAGACTCTGCTTTTAGTATCGGGGGTCGGGGGGAGACATTTGAGTCCACATCGTAGCAAATTGCATCCTGACACATTGGAAACAATAATGTGCCTTAAACTAACTATGGGCTTTAGAGCGAGGTATAAAAATTATTTCTTAATTAATTATTTTGTTTGACTTATATTTTTTTAACATTTTTTCTCATTAGATATTATTCTTGAACAACTTATACTTGCTGGAGAGGAACTGATGGGTGAAGAAGACTTTGAGGCATAAGAGTTGGATTAATTTGATGCATTTGTTTGTGGCATTTGAGTTGTTAGTTTACGGATGAAACTTTTGATGTATTTGTGAATTGTCTTGCATACAGTATGAATGTATGATATATTTGGATCATTTTAATTTTTTGTATAAAAAAAAGGGACCAGATAAAGCCCGAACCCGGGCCGGCCGGGCCCTGTAACAGCTAGGGCCGGGCTTTTTCAGGGACCGAGTTTGGATATTGCTTCCCGGGCTCGGGCTGAGCTTATCAAAGCCCGGGCCCAGACCGGCCCATTGCCAATCCTATTCAGGGTTTTGACGCAAATTGTGAATCATTTGAAAAAAATGAGATGGATATGAGATAAAAGTTGATGAACTTGATAGAGTAGATGTAGATGAGAGAGAAAATCTTTTCAAAGAAAAAGATGAGGGGGAAAATAAATAAATAAAAACTTAATAAATATTTTTTAAATAAGGATAGTTCTGTAAATAAATGAAAAAACCGCAAGAAGCGGCCGCCTCGACGCGCCGACGCCGCGACGCGGCGCCTTGAGGCGGCACTTCTCAGTGTTTTTTAAACAATGAATAGAGATACCATACTGAATTTATAAATTAAATCCTTAAAAATTGCAAAATCCTCTCTTAAAAAAACCTCTTAACTTCGCCCTTGATTCTACCTGAAATTATTGTTTCATTAAACTGTAGCATGGTTTATTCAAGAATTAGAAAACAAGAAACTACGATCTGTTATCAAATTTTTTCAAATGCTTTTGTATTGCTATTATTGAATACAAAAAGAGTTAATTCTACATTCTCAATTTTGATACATACCAGCTTCATCAAGCATTACGACTGAATCCGCAAAAAAAAAAAAAAACTGATCTTGCTAGCAATGCCTGAAACTGTTGATCGAATGTTGAGGTTTGTATTGTCATACATTGTGCAGGTGAACATCAGATCAGAGAATATGTATCAGATATGGTTATAAAGAATTCTGTAAAGGGTCAGAAACGACTACAGGTTGTTAGGGGATCATAAAACTTAACTCTATATATTTCAAATGGGAGAATAGGAAGAGATGTTTATAGACTGTCAAAACTCTGCAGTGAATAAATTAATGAAGTTATTTTTTGCTTGTGCTGTGCATTAACATCTTTGTGGTGATAATCCCTAATTGGAACTCAGATTAGTTAAATAAAAACAATCAATAAACATAAAATATGACTAAAGTAGTATCCTCTTAAACTTGGAATTGCATGATCCTAAAGACTTTCAATCTGTTTCTTTCTCCTTTATGAAGAATCCAAGATACATAAGAAAATGAATCCAGAACCCAAAATAACAGAATAGAGCTGAACTGAATCCTATTATCTAGTGCAGATTAAAAGCAATGACACAAGTTCTATTTCCAAAACTTGATTGAATCGAAACAAATTTGTGACAGTCGTTTAAAACCCATTACACAGTTGAGGTTCCCTCTCCAATGCTTTAAACACTCAATTTCCACACTCAATTTCTCAATGGTTGGCAAATGGGCGACAGTCGTTTAAAACCTATTACATGGTTGAGGTTTCCTCTACGATGCTGTAAACACTCAATTTCCACACTCAGTTTCTCAATGGTTAGTGAATGGGCTCAATTGTCTGCTTTGGGTACTACTGTTAGCTGAGCCCGACCTACACGCCTTTGTTCCATAAGAAACTTAGCCTAACAGTGCCCATGATACATTGTAAGAACCTACATGATGAGACGACGCATTCATACATTGAATTTCTCACTTTGCAAGGGGAAGGCTTTCTCAGGGAACAAAGCAGTATGGATCGGGCTCATATCCACTGTGATACCCAAAGCGGGTAATTGAGCTCTTTCATAAGATGTTTATAAAGGTGTACAAGTTATAACCCAGTGACAATATTGTCCGGTTTTGCTGGGATTAGTTGTCGGCGTAGCCCGGTCCGACCCGGACCGCTTTCTTTCCAAGTAAAAGGTTTTGCAGAAATTAGATCCCAATTAACACTCTAAAATAAAACCATCACTCTAAAAGAAAATTTCAGTCCACACGTACTGTTCCCACTTATATTACTGATCTCAAACCCAAATTTACTTCTGCCAATTACAACAAACTCTAAACGAAAATTTTTCGAATAAAACTAATGTAAAAAAAAAAAAAAAAAATCTATAATGGACATTCTTGATGACCAAGGAGGCAATTAATAAAGAAAAAAACAAAATGATCATTCAATATCAAATTGATGTAACTGAATTTGAAGAGAGAGAGAGAGATTACAAGGATACCTCCAAAAATGGATCAAGAAACGGCCTTGGCGTTGTGGAAGAAAGCAACAGAGCAAAGAATGGAAGCAATGAAGGTGAAGAGGCCTAAACCAATAACCAAAGAGATCCCCGCTACTGTCAAGTCCAATAACCACTGCAAACTTAATCCAACAAATAGCATCGTTTCTCTTGTACTCCCCGAAAATGTTCTTTAAAATATTTAAGGTGAAGAGAATATAAATAAAATTTGAGATGGGTTTAAAGTTTAAACTTAAAGAGGAGGAAAAAAAAAACTTTGGGCTGAAGATAGTAGAGTCGAGAGAATCAAGGCGGTGAAAACGAAGAGGAGATGAAGACAGAGACGACGGTAGAGTTGCAGAATCAGTTGAAATGGCCGCTACCGTTCTCTTTTTGGGCCTGGGTCTGAGCCTGGGCCTCATAAATGTTTGGAGAGATGGTAGCAAGTTCGAATTATACGAAGTTTGCAGGTTTTGATTTACATGGGAAAATGGAAAAAACTTATAATTAGTTTAAAAAAGATACATTATTTTTGAAAAATCCGAGTCTAATTCAACCCAAAAATTAATTTAAATATTCTATCTATTTTCCTCAATACTCCCCTCAAATGCTTGTGGTTGAAACCGACATTAATATTATGTTAAAATTCATGAATCTATTTCAACCAAAATCTAATTTAACTTATACTCATAAATTAAGATGAATCCTTAACAATCATAATACCTGCACAATAAAATAATGACCATATGAAAATGATAATATGAATAGGTGAATTTGTTGTTTGTGGTACACTTGCTCAGGCTGTAAGTCATCTGAGAGGTTGTTGTAGTAACCTTGAGGCAGAATAAAGAGTTGACTGTGGGCGCCTCCTTTGGGGATAACCAGGCAGCATTTGTTTGGGAGAGGTTGGCATTGGTTCTCTCGTTTGTTGAAATGTGGGAGGCGTTTGTTTGGGAAAGAGAGAATCAGCTGAGCTCGGCATGGACTGTGGTTCCTTGATGTCGACTACAACAGCATCAGATGTCAGGAAAGTCTTGGCTACAGATGTGGCATGCTCTAAACAACATCTAACTACCTACCAAATGAGAAATAAGAATTATTAAGGTTAAATTTAATGAATTTATACAAATGCATTCTGTCACACTGGAACATAATATTTGAAGAATGCCCCATTATTCACTCACTGCACTTCACCAACATTAGAGCACTTAAACATCAAATTTCGATACCTTAGTTGGATCCATGATTCCTGCTGCCATGAGATCTTCATAACGGTTTCTTGCAGCATTGTAACCATATCTGGTATCATCGCTGGACAAGACCTGCAAAATGTAAACAGGTCTCAACAAAACATTTCTTGTATTCAATTCAAATACCTCTAAAAAATGAGAAAGAGAACCAACATAACTTTCATTGTTCAATTAATAGCTTAAAATAAACATGAATGATGCATTTATGTACTGATACCTTCTGTACAACAACATTTCCATTAACACCTGCATTTTTGGCTATTATTTTTGTGGGATAGCTTAATGCTCTCTTGAAGATCTCGGCTCCAATCTGCATTGACATTGTCAAAACTCAAAATGATGTGACAATCTTAGTGGATCAATCAGCGGAAGAACATCTTCATAATCGACTGAGAAATGAGATAAAATCAGGGATGTATTATAACAAAATTTGAATATATATATATATATAACACAATCTATGGATCTATGGAACTAAAAAAATTATAGGTGTTTGCACCCAAAATATTTCAGGAGCATACTACATTTCGGTATCAAGACCAAGCTTCAAGTCAGAGGCTGACATTCAAGTCAGAGGAGCTGACATTCAAGTCAGAGGCTGAGCTTCAGTTCAGGACGTGAGCAGGATCATGGAGGAGAGATTGTGTGCATCAAAAATAACAAGTCCAGCCCAATTATAACAGTCCAAGGCCCAGTTCCTCCAGGAGCCCATCTCAGAATCAAGTAGAAATTACTATTTTCTAACTAGGAAAAATAGCGACCTAATCAGGAAATTATCCTCCACGTAATTTCCTCCACCAACGTAAATTAAGTAGGAACTTTGAGGATGAGTTAAGAAAGACAGCAGAAAGTCCCAAGAAGTTGAGAGTTGATGGAGGAAGTTGACAAAAAGTGGACAAACGTGAAGGAAGTTAGCAGGAAGTTGAGGAGCAGTCAAGGACAATTATTTTCAGGAGCTATAAAAGCCAAAGATAGCCAAGAGAAAACTCTCCAACACTCCAGTAAAAAAAAAAACTCAACATGTCAATTTCCTTTAGATATACTCTATAATTTATCTTAAATTACTCTCTTAATTAGTCAGTTCTTTGTTAATTTTCTTTCAAGCATTTCTCTGTCTTTTAATTTCAGTAACACTTAATTTCTTAGTTCCCGTAATTTTAGATCTTTCAATTCTAATAAAATTACAAGTTCCAGTAGCGTTTCTTTTTAATTCTTAGTCTATTATTAGCATCCTCCTAAATTCCAAATGCCTATCTCTTGCAGGCTTTGGAGACCCGTTTTACAATCGTTTGTTAGAAGTCAGTTTTTCATGTTGAGGATTTATTCCTCTAACACGTCTGCGCTCAACCCAATTTTCAGAGCCAGCAGTGTTTTTTGGCATGCCAAGAGGGACCCGCTAGCAGGATGCCTTTGAAAACGAGAAGTAATGTTGGAAACGATGATACCACATCTGATATGGTGGTTGCTCCTACAATAGGGCAAAGACACGAAGGAATCGTTTCACACATGGTGGAGCAAATTGAGAGTTGTTAGACAATTATGACCCATAGCGTCACTATTTGTAAAAGACATTGTGTTTTTTTGTACAAATTAATTATGTAGCAATGGAAATTGCATTTTTTCATTTTGTAATTTGATTACTTAAATATATAAATGATAAAAGTCCTTATGATTAGTTCCGGATTATAAGATATGAGACAATATCAATCCATAAAGGTTTAATCATTAAATATCCATAGTCGTAGTATTATCGAGACTGAACATCGATAATGCGGAATAGACTAGTATTGCACTTGTGCGTGTTATGGAAGCGTAACGTCATAGTTCTCATATATTTAAGTATTGGATACTTATGCAAGTGTGATAGAAGGTTGTGTTTATCGATAGTACGGAAACAGCTTCGCTCTAGATAGACCCCGCGGAATCCCATTGGTAGTATGACTATGTGTCTATGGGAATCCGCATCAGGGTAGGTGTATTTGGTCTTAACCTGAGACTTGCATCACTAGTACTTGCGACAATCAATACGCTTTGGTTTTGGTCGTCCAGGACTTTAACAGGTTCTGTGTACGCCTCTTCTAGGTTTATTGAGAATCGTAGTGTATTGGGTGTGATGTCAAGATGGAAGTATCACTTCAGTCATATAAAGATGATGATCACGCATGGATACAGAACTGGTACTCTAAATTGGTTGCAACCATCGGGATAATATGACATGGTCATGATTATCCGATTAAAGAGACTAGTTGCTTGTAATCCGATATATGCTTCGTACGGGGCAGACACTATTCCAGCCCCAGGCCTTGCATGTGACATCCGATACTGGATCGCAATAAGCAATACAACGTATATTACGCTTGATATAGATTATATATTCCATTAAGAATATTTCTGGAGAATTGGGTAGGTACGGTGCTTTGTTAGAAGCCAACCATGTCTCGTAAATCGGTAAAAACGTAGTACGAGGTACGTACGTGTTCAGATAGTCCGACGACCGGATTTACTGCCAACATATCCGGGATCTCTTGGGTCGCTTCCCGAAGATTCACTGATGACGAATGATTCGAACTTAATTAATCTGGGATTAATTACATAGAGATTTTATCTGGGATTAATTACTATTTGAAGAGAGAGAACGATTAATTTAGAATTAATCGTTAAAGTAATATATTCGATATATTAAACGAAATTAGATTTCGACGCGGAATTAAAATTGGATTTTAATTCGGGCTAACGAATTAATTCGCTAGCGACATGAATAGTAATTTTGCTAGGCATGATTATTTAATTAAATTTGATTTAATTACGTCGCAACGGAAAATTCGTTAATTAGGAATTAACAAACCCGAGCCCATAATGTGTTTGCGAGGCCACTCCGATTTTGAATCAAGTACGGCCACAAGTCACATCGCTTGTCACGTCACCTGTCACTTTAGTGATGGATGTCTAGTCACCTTTTGATGATTGACAATCAGTCACTATTCATGATGGTGGTGGTTGTGGACAATTAATGCCTCCGCAGATCCTGCACATCAGTACATATGTGAGTACCACAACCAGAATCAAAAATCCAATTTTTAAAACTAGTAGTAGATATGTTTATTTCTATAACAAACATACCTGAAGCCGGTGCCTTGCCCGCTTTGATTTCCTTCATGTGTGCCTTGTACTCGCGGCAGTCACGCTTCCAGTGACCCCGCTTCCCGCACTGCAAGCATACATCTTGGGATTTGTCCTTGGGTTTCCCAGAACCCTTTGACGATTTGGCATTGCCCTTCTTCTTATACTTCTTCTTAACACCTCCAGTCGCCTTGGGCCAAGCCCTCGGAGTCTGAGATGTTGAAGCATAGTGCGCCTCGCGCTTCTTGCCCTTAAGGAGCTCATTTTCTGCCTCACGCAGAGTGGACATCAACTCTCCAAGAGTTTGGTCTTGGTTCAACATGTTGTAGTTCATGATGAACCCACTCCAAGTGTCGGGGAGAGACTGTAGGATCAAATCCACTGAAGTCTCAGCCTCGAAGACTATGCCCATCTGTCCGAGCTGCTCAATGTCAGCAATCATCTATGAGACATGATGCTCAACAGACGTACCCTCTGACATTCGAGCGCGGAAGAGCTTCTTCTGCAACTCATATCTTTGCGATCTAAGATTAGATCGGTGGAGATCGTGCAACTTCGCCATCATCTCATAGGGATCCAACCCCTTGTTTTGACGACGGAATTGCGGAGTCATAGCGGCAAGCGTCTTTAATGGTATGAGCGACAACGTCTTTAATGGCACAAACTTTCAGGGCTGGGATATGAATCTCAGAATTGTTCTGGGATCCGAGAAGTTACTCTACACTATAGAGCGACCTCTTGGGCCTAAGCCCTGATCTGATCAGTTGCTTGAGCTAGAGCTTTGGAAGACTCATAGCGATGACAATGCGACTGCTCAATCGGTAATGCTTGCCGCTATGACTCCGCAATTCCGTCGTCAAAACAAGGGGTTGGATCCCTATGAGATGATGGCGAAGTTGCACGATCTCCACCGATCTAATCTTAGATCGCAAAGATATGAGTAGCAGAAGAAGCTTTTCCGCGCTCAAATGTCAGAGGGTACGTCTGTTGAGCATCATGTCTCACAGATGATTGCTGACATTGAGCAACTCGGACAGATGGGCATAGTCTTCGAGGCTGAGACTTCAGTGGATTTGATCCTACAATCTCTCCCAGACACTTGGAGTGGGTTCATCATGAACTACAACATGTTGAACCAAGACCAAACTCTTGGAGAGTTGATGTCCACTCTGCGTGAGGCAGAAAAGGAGCTCCTTAAGGGCAAAAAGCGCGAGGCGCACTATGCTTCAACATCTCAGACTCCAAAGGCTTGGCCCAAGGCGACTGGAGGTGTTAAGAAGAAGAAGCATAAGAAGAAGGGCAAGGCCAAATCGTCAAAGGGTTCTGGGAAACCCAAGGACAAATCGCAAGATGTATGCTTGCAGTGCGGGAAGCGGGGTCACTGGAAGCGTGACTGCCGCGAGTACAAGGCACACATGAAGGAAATCAAAGCGGGCAAGCACCGGCTTCAGGTATGTTTATTATAGAAATAAACATGTCTACTACTAGTTTTAAAAATTGGATTTTTGATTCTGGTTGTGGTACTCACATATGTACTGATGTGCAGGATCTGCGGATTAGCAGGAGACTGGCCTCAGAAGAGATTGACCTCCGTGTTGGAAATGGGACTCGAGTTGCCGTTTTGGCCGTGGGCACTTATGTTTTGGAACTGCCCTCGGGGCATGTACTTGAACTTATAAACTGTTATTTTGTACCTAGTTTGACTAGGAATATTATTTCTGTATCTATGTTAACCCAATGCGGGTGTACTTTTGTATTTAGAAACACCGGGTGTTTTATGTATAAAAATGATGTAGAAATTTGCACAGCTGATGCAAATAATGGTCTTTATATTTTGAATATAAATCAATCTCAAACATATAATGTAACAAACAAAATGCTTAAAGTAACCAAGATGAAACTTATATGTGGCATTGTCTTCTGGGATACATAAACAAGACACGTATATCCACACTTTCGAAGAGTGGGTACTTGGACGGATTTGATCCAAATTCATATGACGTCTGCGAATCTTGTTTATTAGGCAAGATGCCTAAGTCAACAATTAGTGGTAAATGTGTACGTGCCACCGAACTGTTAGCCATTGTTCATAGTGACGTTTGTGGGCCCATGTCTAGCCAGGCTAGAGGTGGATATGAATACTTCGTAACTTTTACGGATGATGCATCGCGTTATGGTTATGTGTATCTGATGAGACACAAGTCGGGAACTTTTGAGAAATTCAAAGAGTTTCGACACGAAGTAGAAAAACAGACCGGCAAAAATATTAAGACATTACGGTCGGACCGTGGTGGCGAATACTTGAGCAATGAGTTTCTTGATTACTTGAAAGAATATTGTATTCTTTCACAGTGGACTCCTCCAGGAACACCGCAATTAAACGGTGTGTTCGAACGGAGGAACCGAACTTTGTTAGACATGGTAAGGCTATGATGAGTCGCACAAAGCTACCTATTTCCTTCTGGGGATATGCATTGAACAGTGCAATACTTATTTTGAATAAGGTTCCGTCAAAGTCTGTTCAACAGACTCCGTATGAAATATGGACAGGAAAGAAACCGGGTTTTCTCATTCCTGAAGATTTGGGGTTGCTGGGCATACGTCAAACGTTTGGAAGGTACCAAACTAGAACCCAAATCGGATAAATGCCTATTTGTAGGATATCCTAGGGAAACCAAAGGATATTACTTCTATCACCCACAAGAGAACAAAGTATTTGTTGCTCTACATGCGGTTTTCCTTGAGAAGGAATTCCTAAATGCAGTGATAAGTGGGAGGAAAGTAGAACTCGATGAAAATCGGAGTGATACTGTTCCTGGCACAGAATCCTTAACGGAACATGAACAGTCTATCAGGGATGAGACTGTACCACAATCTTCGAATACACAAGGACCGCGTAGGTCGGAGAGAGTCAGAAAACAACCTGAGAGGTATGGGTTTCTGATCTCACCTCATGTGGATATTAATCTTATTGAGGAAGAAGAGCTGGCTACGTATGAGGAAGCGATACAAGATATCGACTCCGGTTTATGGCAAGATGCCATGAATTCCGAAATGGATTCCATGTATACCAACCAAGTTTGGACACCGGTTGATGCAGCAGAAGGCGTAAAGCCTATTGGATGCAAATGGGTCTTCAAGAGGAAGACCGACATGGATGGCAACATACAAACGTACAAAGCTAGGCTTGTAACGAAAGGGTATCGTCAACGACATGGTGTCGATTACGACGAAACTTTTTTTTTCACCAGTTGCCATGATTAAATCCATTAGGATAATGCTTGCTATTGCTGCATATTTCGATTACAGATATGGCAGATGGACGTCAAAACCGCTTTCCTTAACGGAAACTTTTTGGAGGATGTTTATATGCAACAGCCTGACGGTTTTGTCGTACCAAGACTTGCAAACAAGGTTTGTAAGTTAAATCGATCCATTTATGGATTGAAGCAAGTATCACGTTCTTGGAACCAACGTTTTGATGAGATCATAAAAGAATATGATTTCGTTCAAAACGAGGATGATCCTTGTGTATATAAGAAGGTTAGTGGGACTGCACTGACATTCATTGTCCTTTACGTTGATGATGTATTGGTTATTGGCAATGACATTCCCATGTTAACATCGGTGAAAGCTTGGCTTTCATTAAAATTCTCCATGAAGGATCTGAGAGAAGCAGCCTTTATTCTAGGAATAAAGATCTACCGGAATAGATCTAGAAAGCTGTTTGGACTCTCCCAGAGCACGTACATTGACAAAGTGTTGAAGAGATTCAATATGATCAGTCCAAGAGGGACTGTTGCCAGTGTCACATGGCATCACTCTATCTAAGGACATGTGTCCTAAAACTCAAGATGAGAGAGACAACATGAGTCGGATACCGTTCGCCTCGACAGTCGGATCGATCATGTATGCCATGATATGTACGCGACCTGATGTCTCCTATGCTTTGAGCATGTGTAGTCGCTATCAGGCCGATCCAGGTGATGGTCACTGGATGGCGGTTAAGAATATCCTAAAGTATCTTAGACGAACTAAGGATGCTTTCTTAATCTATGGAGATGGAGAACTTGAGGTAACTGGGTATATACCGATGCAAGTTTCCAAACCGATAAAGACGACTGCAAGTCGCAATCCGGGTACATATTTTGTTTGAATAACGGAGCAGTAAGCTGGAAATCTTCCAAGCAGAGACTATTGCCGATTCAACAACAGAAGCAGAGTATATACTGCACTGAAGCAGCAAAAGAGGCAGTTTGGATCCGTAAATTCCTAATTGGATTAGGAGTAGTTCTGTTAGCACTGAGCCCGTTCCATTTTATTGTGACAATAACGGGGCTAATAGCGCAGCTAAGAAACCCGCGGTCTCATCAACGTCCAATGTTCTTCGAAGTTTCCATCTGTTTCGTGAGATCATACACATCGTGGCGATGTAAATCGAGAAGGTCGCATCAGAGACAACATTGCAGATTCGCTGACGAAAGCTATTCCTCAGCAAAAGTTTGAGCGACATGTACATAGTGTTGGGGTTGGTGCTCATAGCGCCAATCCGGACCGTATTTATGACTGATTCATGAATACGAACATCCCCTTATTCCATAATATTACTTATTTATGGTTGCACCTCTTGTTCTTATATACGTATTCGATCTGATTACGATTAGATTGAAACTAAATGTGGTTTAGTGATATGTATATATTAGACAAAGGCCCGATAATATATAATGCAGTACACAGTTACAAAGTTAGTTTGTAATTGACATTGGGAAGTGTCACTGCTATATGAATATTATCAAACATAGTTCCTGGTCAAGATTTGCTAACACGGGTCGGTTAGTCAAATCCGTTGAGACCAGTACATGTCGTATATCGAGACTTGGTCCGATGGTTTATCCCAATGAACCATGAGTCTATGGAGACTCGTATAGACGTGTAGGTGTTTATAGTGGATAAACACTGAACGGCTCACCGAAGATTCTTAATGGATGGTACACCAACGTCAATAAGAATCTTCTCGGGTTGAGTAGCATAGTGGTCCTTCGACTTGAGACACCACTGTGGATGTATGAGACATCCTCCACACTTAGATGGCAGTCACGTCACCGATCTATTTAGATCAGACCTCCGCCTGTTCGTTGGGTGTGGATCGATCCTCAGGATATCCTGTGTGTGTCAAGATAGGATCCGTCAGTTCTGTGTACAGAGCATAGGTAGTCCATATATATTTAGCAGTCTGTTAAATCTGTGGCCACAGTATACATCGGAAGTAAGTTCCGAGTGTTATTTAGAGATTGCTAATAGATACGTCGACGAGATAATACCTATAGAGATTTGACGTTTACATCTATATCTCTGAGATTATCTGGATACCTGTGACGGAGGGATTATACGTATGCAATGACCTCGACCTGTATGATTCAGCTAGTTTATCCGTGATCGTCATAATCTACGGGTGGATAGATTATGCACATGAAATTGGATTTCGTGACGGATATACCTGAATCTAGAGAGTCTCAATATGAAACATACTCGTAGAGCACTAGAGCAACATTTATGAATAATGATGATTATTTATAAATCGTTTAATCGTTAAACGAAAAATACATGTGAACGGGCCGAACCGTCATTTCCTAATTAATGTGTATTTGTATTTAATATATGATATTATTAAATACACATTAATAAATAGTCAAATAAAGGTATTTGACATATATCATCAATATATGTATTTGAGATATTTAAAGTAAATATAATACATATATTTGATATATTTGTATTTAATTAATTATTTAATTATTTAATTGTTAAATGATTAATATAATTAAAATATAAAATATATCACCAAATGATAAAGTTAGGAAATGATTATAAGTTTAATTGTTTGACTTTACATTAAAGGAAAAGGTTGTCAAATTGATTTTGACTTCTTAAGATATTTGTTCAAAATTGTTTGAAAAATGAAAATATCTTTTTCCTTTATTTCTGCTAATTTCGGCCATACCTTATAAATATAAGAGTTATATTTTTTCTAGTTGCATTGTTGACTTAAAATAAATATCATAAAGTTGTTATTAGATATTTGTATTAAGTTGAGCAAATTAATTGAAATGAAATAATGAAATTAAATTGATGTATATGCTTTACACAATTTCGGCCAAGGAAGAATGTGCACAAGTATATAGTTTTCATTTCATTTCATTTCATAACCTAATACACTTTAAAGAAAAACTCCATTAATGGAACCAAAGAAGCTTGTGAGAAAGAAAGAAGAAACCAAAGAAAGCTTGGATTTTAGTAAGTTTTTCCAACTTGCTATTAGAAAGGAAAATGTTCCTTAGGATCTAGGCTTTAACATATGATGTTCTTAGGTTATTTCTTTCTTTATTCTTGTGTTTTTGATGATGTAAGTTTTGGTGAAGTGTTGAGCATGTATGATGAAGGAAGCTTGTGACTATTGTAGTTATAAGCTTTCTTTTAAGGTTTTGGAAACCTTGTTGCTAATCTAGAGTTGTTGACCCACTCTTAGATGACCTAGATTTGATCTTGAGTTGTTTCATTGTGTTGAGACTTTGATTGGATGGAAGAAACATGATTGAAGTATTTGATTTAACCAATTTGGTCTAATTTGTCCAATTTGAAGAAATTGAAAAATTAGGGTTCTTGACCAATTCCAAATTTGGGGTTTTTCATATATGTTGTGTCATTTGGGTGTGTATATGATGCATATAAAGTTTCATGTTCATTGGATTACATCTTGATGTGTTTTGATGCATGAAATGACAAAATGCACAAATTGCCACCATTTGGGGCATTCGGCCAAGAGTCAAATTTGGGGATTTGGTTGCTTTTGGTGTTTTGATATTTTGAACATGCTAAGTTCATCTTAGAAATGATTTAGAATCATTCAAAATTGATTAGATCAATTTCGGACTAAAATGGACAAAATACCAATATAAGGGTAATTCGGTAAATTCACTTGAATATGATTCATTTGAATTTTATTTCATAATTTGATTATTGGATAATTAAATAAATATGTTTATTTAATTAATCCGAGAAAAAGTTTTGAAATCGAAAATACGATTTTCCACCGCCGTTCCTTCCGCTGCGTTACCGGATTCTGCCCCTAAAACCCCCTACAAAATGGTATCAGAGCGAGTCTGATTCTAGGCCTCCATAAATGATTAGCTTATTTTATTCAATGTTTAATCATGTTTTCTTGACTTTATACATGCATGTTATAATCTAATTTGATTAGATTTAGGGTGTATGACACTTAATGGAATATCCCCGCTTAATAAGGTTTTAAAGTAACTAGTATTTGGAATACTTGTTTCTTGGTCCGTCTTGTCAATACGGTTTATAAATATCTTTTCGTTGACTACATCCGAGACCGTGCCTCTGCTGTGAGGGTGTAGCTGATAGAAATTTATTTATGCCGAATGTATATTAGATACTAGATAAATTCAAGCGAAAGCGGAATCCTGAACGTGCCCTAGCTGTCAGGGTTACGCAAGTAACTTGAGTTTATCATTGACAAGTTTAACCTTGGTACGTCTCCTTGTGGGCCTGCCTTCGCAGCGACAACGAGAAACGGCCAGGACCGAACCTCGGAGTCACTAGTGAGTGATTGACAATTAGTTGTCTACCTGTGAATATACGTAGGCGAGACCGTGCCTCTGCTGTGAGTCGAAATATATTCATGGGGTCCTCTTCCCATTATGGAATTCAATTTAATTATTGAATTCTCGTCTTTCCGTTGGGGATTACGGTATTACGTAAAATAGTGGGAGGCACTGCTAAGTTTAAAATATTCCATAACTTAGGCAGTGTATGTTATTATGGAAATTGCCGCTTGTTTGTTTCCTTATTCTATAGTAGATAGAATTAAACTTTTATTTACTGCACACATATTTTGATATGTTATCTGACTAGACTCTTGGTTGCAGTTATTCTAGAATAGGTTCTAGATACTACTAGACTAGGATATTATTAGATTGGTCTAAACCATCGGGAACTATTGTTCCGATTTTCTTCAAAATAAAGATGGTTAGTGACTTAGTTTCTAAGTCATGATAGATAATCTAGATAGATATCCCTTTAGGATATAATACTTTAGAGACAATAGTTTCTTATGCAGTAAGAATTGACTTGAATTAGTTCATGTCTCGAGATTCTTGACTGGCATTTAGAAAGCCCTATTAGGTATTTGTTTATCTAGTAATGACGTTTCTTAGCTTTAATTACCTTTAGAGGTAATGTGTCTGACACAATTTGCTAATCAGTTATTTACAATTGTTGTGAATAGTTGAATGCAAATAGTAAAGCTAAAGAAAGGAGATGCGTATATTTGTGTATAGAAAATATCGATTTTCACAATACTACAACTATAGGTATTGGATACCAGATCTCCCGTCTAGTTATTTAAAATATTGGTTAACGATTGTTTTGATATTTGATATCGGAACTTGCGACTATTGGATAGTCACTTGTTCTTTATAAAAATTGTTATATATTTTAATATAACTAGTAGTGTCATTGACGTAGAGATAAACATTAAGAAAAATTATTCGGTAAAGTAAATAATTTAGAACGGTGCTTTATGAGTTTAATCACTTAAGCATTGGATGCTTATTCCGTATGGTAAAGGGTTTGATACTAGATCACACCACACATCCTTATCCATTTAATGAATAGTATTCAGGAAAGTGATTAAGATCTCGTTTAACCAATGATTGTCATTGGACCACCAAATTTATTTAACTGATACATTGGATGTATGTAGTTTTATAAATAATAATTGCTTAAGGTAGTTTTCTTTATTTCGTAACTTAGTTGATGAATTGTCATAACTTAGTTACGTGTTTCTGAAGGAACACATATTGAAAGTCTTGAAAGTATCAAGAACTTTCAATCTGTTCTGATGAAACGTAGATTGAACATTTTTGACTTGTTCAAATATATTCAATCTAAAGTATTTTGAAAACTTGATCCTTAAAATTCATTACATGTCTTTGAACTGTTCAAAGATCTTTGATACGATCAAACATATGAATTTAAAGCAATTAGTTCTAAGGTTATTCAGTGAATATGATTCATATTCAATATTATTCTTCCACGATTCCATCTTGATGGAATTGAGTAGTGGGAGCAATCGAATCTTATATGATTTGATTCGTTTGATATTGAATGTTACCGAATTAGTTTCAATACTCTTGGGGTTATGCTCCAGTAACACTAATTCATCTCTTTAATTAATGTTCCATTAATTTCTACAGTTACATATATGATATGTATAGGTAGAAAATTTGAATCTTGAAAAGTTGAGATTTGAATCTTTCTTTTATATAATAGTTATATAATGGAAATTACTTACACCTCGGAGGTATAAGTAAAAGTTTATCGTTTATTCTGTTTAATAAATATTGTATTCTATTTAATAAATATCTTTCCTACGATTCTAAGTAAAAAATCGTTTTATTACTTGGTGTGTAACATCAGATGTTAACTATTGTAGAAAAGACTTGACTTATTGAAGTCAAATGTGAGAATGATAAATTATAAATGGAACTACGTAATTAATAAGATGAAACAACCCTTATACATCTTCTTACTCATAGGATAATACAGAATCATTCACGAGTATTTGATACTTAATGGTTCCGTTGTTTTCTTACTGAAGAAAAATTATCCTATAACTTATAATGGAAGCGATATTTGATATCGATTCTGGAAGTTCACCATTGAACCATAGATCTAAGATTGTTCATAGCTTACTACGATCAAGTTTTGAACTTGATTACGCTTTCATTATGAATTAGTTCATGATATGTGCTAATTGTTTGCGCAGCGAAAGCATGTGAGCTTATTAAAGGTTTGACCTTTACAGTATGACAGTGAGAAAAGTTATACTCAGCAATCTATTGTAGATTCTGAGAAAACTTATCTCTAGTCACACTAATTGAACAATTAAAGATATATTGGTTAATGTTGATAATAAACTGTATATTTTAGCTAAAGAATGCAAAGTGGCGTTTTTGGATGACTTATTCAGATAAGAGATCAGTTGTGATTTCCTTATTTGAAGAGTTCATTCTGAAATGGCCCTAGAGTTTGTGTTCTGCTGAGATCGCAGTTTTGTGCTAGCTTATAGAGCCTATTGTAGACTCGGATAAGTCTTCCAGAAATATGTGTTCTCTATTTTTGATATCGTCAGATTGTCTGATCTTGTCAAAGTATATAGAATACATATGTGATAAAAGGGTTAGTGGGAGCGTACAAATTACTTTCTAGTGTTATATATCCTAACAACATTATCATTATTATAGTAATAATGAGATGTTTGTGAGGTAAAAGTTTACCTAAGTCTTCTTTACTCCGTGAAAACAGTGGGAGTAGTCTCTGTTATATACGATATAAAGTTTTATATAAGATATAAAACCAAGAGACTTGTGAGATACTCCTATTATTCGTACATTAGATATGATCTAATAAAGGACATAACAAGGCTATCTGTATGACAGTTAGTATAACTGTTCGACAGTTATTGTGTGTCTTATATAAAGTATTCATCTTTCGTAAAGGATGATTCCTTTTTCGAAAGAGATATTGATTAGAATGTCTAATCAATCTTATGTATCATTTGATGATGACATAATAAATACTTTATAATGTGCGATTAAAGATATCGATTTAATCGTAATTGTTACGAGTTATTTTGACATCCTATAGACCATATGATGGATCTTGAAACACGTTCTTTGTGATCTTTGAGATATTAAGAACGAGTTTCTAATTCATGGAGAATACAGTCTGCAACCATTAGGGTCATATTAGTTTTGAGACTAATTATGACGTTAGACAGTCTACGTCATAAAGAGTCAGAAAAGATGCAGTGGGAGTGTCACGAAGGATTCTACTTTATAGTGGAATTAAATGCAACTTATAAAGTATTGACTTATGAAGTTGCATAGTGACCTTATAAAATAGAAGTTTTGAATTGTTATTGTGCTTGCGGTTGTCTTCATAGTATTTTGGATTTGATCCTTAAATACTTGGACAACTCAGTAGCTGTAGCACAATACTGATGTAGCATCAGAGTCATATTAATGTATAATCTAGATTCTACAAAATATGAATGATGCTGACTATGGGAAACGATGGAGTTTGTTTGACAAACTCAATATTCATAGCGGACTTGTTTTTGTTGCCTCTTAAGTACTGGTGAGCTTTTGAGGGCCATGTGCATACGATGCACATTGAGACGTGTATATGATACCGTGGATTGGCACTAGAGCAAGTGGGAGAAATTGTTGGGGTTGGTGCTCAGAGCGCCAATCCGGACCGTATTTATGTCTGATTCATGAATACGAACATCCCCTTATTCCATAATATTACTTATTTATGGTTGCACCTCTTGTTCTTATATACGTATTCGATCTGATTACGATTAGATTGAAACTAAATGTGGTTTAGTGATATGTATATATTAGACAAAGGCCCGATAATATATAATGCAGTACACAGTTACAAAGTTAGTTTGTAATTGACATTGGGAAGTGTCACTGCTATATGAATATTATCAAACATAGTTCCTGGTCAAGATTTGCTAACACGGGTCGGTTAGTCAAATCCGTTGAGACCAGTACATGTCGTATATCGAGACTTGGTCCGATGGTTTATCCCAATGAACCATGAGTCTATGGAGACTCGTATAGACGTGTAGGTGTTTATAGTGGATAAACACTGAACGGCTCACCGAAGATTCTTAATGGATGGTACACCAACGTCAATAAGAATCTTCTCGGGTTGAGTAGCATAGTGGTCCTTCGACTTGAGACACCACTGTGGATGTATGAGACATCCTCCACACTTAGATGGCAGTCACGTCACCGATCTATTTAGATCAGACCTCCGCCTGTTCGTTGGGTGTGGATCGATCCTCAGGATATCCTGTGTGTGTCAAGATAGGATCCGTCAGTTCTGTGTACAGAGCATAGGTAGTCCATATATATTTAGCAGTCTGTTAAATCTGTGGCCACAGTATACATCGGAAGTAAGTTCCGAGTGTTATTTAGAGATTGCTAATAGATACGTCGACGAGATAATACCTATAGAGATTTGACGTTTACATCTATATCTCTGGGATTATCTGGATACCTGTGACGGAGGGATTATACGTATGCAATGACCTCGACCTGTATGATTCAGCTAGTTTATCCGTGATCGTCATAATCTACGGGTGGATAGATTATGGACATGAAATTGGATTTCGTGACGGATATACCTGAATCTAGAGAGTCTCAATAATGAAACATACTCGTAGAGCACTAGAGCAACATTTATGAATAATGATGATTATTTATAAATCGTTTAATCGTTAAACGAAAAATACATGCGAACGGGCCGAACCGTCATTTCCTAATTAATGTGTATTTGTATTTAATATATGATATTATTAAATACACATTAATAAATAGTCAAATAAAGGTATTTGACATATATCATCAATATATGTATTTGAGATATTTAAAGTAAATATAATACATATATTTGATATATTTGTATTTAATTAATTATTTAATTATTTAATTGTTAAATGATTAATATAATTAAAATATAAATATATCACCAAATGATAAAGTTAGGAAATGATTATAAGTGTAATGTTGACTTTACATTAAAGAAAAGGTTGTCAAATTGATTTTGACTTCTTAAGATATTTGTTCAAAATTGTTTGAAAAATGAAAATATCTTTTTCCTTTATTTCTTGCTAATTTCGGCCATACACTTTAAATATAAGAGTTATATTTTTCTAAGTTGCCATTGTTGACTTAATTAAATATCAATAATTGTTATTAGATATTTTATTAAGTTAGCAAATTAATTGAAATGAAATTGAAATTAAATGATGTATGCTTTACACAATTCGGCCAAGGCCTAATTTGTGCACAAGTATATATTGTTTTCATTTCATTTCATTTCATAACCTAATACACTTTAAAAAAACTCCATTAATGGAAACCAAAGAAAGCTTGTGAGAAAGAAAGAAGAACCAAAGAAAGCTTGGATTTTAGTAAGTTTTTCCAACTTGCTATTAGAAGGAAAATGTTCCTTAGGATCTAGGCTTTAACATATGATGTTCTTAGGTTATTTCTTTCTTTATTCTTGTTTTTTTGATGGAAGTTTTGGTGAAGTGTTGAGCATGTATGATGAAGGAAGCTTGTGACTATTGTAGTTATAAGCTTTCTTTTAAGGTTTTGGAAACCTTTGCTAATCTAGAGTTGTTGACCCACTCTTAGATGACCTAGATTTGATCTTGAGTTGTTTCATTGTGTTGAGACTTTGATTGGATGGAAGAAACATGATTGAAGTATTGGATTTAACCAATTTGGTCTAATTTGTCCAATTTGAAGAAATTGAAAAATTAGGGTTCATGACCAATTCCAAATTTGGGGCTTTTCATATATGTTGTGCATTTGGATGTGTATATGATGCATATAAAGTTTCATGTTCATTGGATTACATCTTGATGTGTTTTGATGCATGAAATGACAAAATGCACAAATGGCCCACCATTGGGAGCATTCGGCCAATGAGTCAAATTTGGGGATTTGGTTGCTTTTGGTGTTTTGATGTTTTGAACATGCTAAGTTCATCTTAGAAATGATTTAGAATCATTCAAAATTGATTAGATCAATTTCGGACTAAAATGGACAAAATACCAATATAAGGGTAATTCGGTAAATTCACTTGAATATGATTCATTTGAATTTTATTTCATAATTTGATTATTGGATAATTAAATAAATATGTTTATTTAATTAATCCGAGAAAAAGTTTTGAAATCGGAAAATACGATTTTCCACCGCTTTCCGCTGCGTTACCGGATTCTGCCCCTAAAAACCCCTACATATCAGGTATTAGATGCTTGAGTGACTGGCTAACCCAGTGGGAGATTTTTAGACAATTATTCCCTAGCTTCACTCAGTGTTTAAAAAAATGTTTTTAGGCGCCGCCCGAGGAGCCGAAATCGCCCCGCCGTTTTTGGCCGCTTTCACCCCGTGAGGCCCGCCTCAGCCGACTCGTCCGGGCGGCTGAGGCGTCCGCCTCACGTTCAGCCAATTTTTTTTATATTATTTACGATTTATGTAAAAATAATGCAAATTATTATTATTAGTATTATTATTATATATGCATGATGAAAAATTATACCCATAGGATAGGAGCAATGAAAAATATTTAAAATTGTGTCATATCTCAATTCTAATTATTTCTTATAAATATAATTGTTAAAATCATTAATCAATATAATTGTGATTTTAAAAAAGATCAACATTAATTATAATTTTTTGATATACTATGAATGATGGAAAATGTGTATTTTTGATTATTGATGTTTTTATTATGTTGACATTATGATTTTAATTTTTTTCCAACTTTCGGTTCGAGGCGCCCGCCTCGCCGCCTCGATGCGGTCCGTCTCACGCCTCAATGGCCGGCCGCCTCAAGGCGCCGCCCCGTATTTTTAACATTGGCGTAACTATTTGTAAAAGACATTGTGGTTTCTTGTACAAATTAATTATGTAGCAATGGAAATTGTATTTTATCAATTTGTAATTTTGATTACTTAAATATATAAATGATAAAAGTCCTTATGATTAGTTCCGGATTATAAGATATGAGACAGTATCAATCCATAAAAGGTTTAATCATTAAATACCCCTAGTCGTAGTATTATCGAGATTGGACATCGATAATGCGGAATAGACTAGTATTGCACTTGTGCGTGTTATGGAAGCGTAACGGTATAGTTCTAATATATTTAAGTATTGGATACTTATGCAAGTGTGATAAGAGGTTGTGTTTACCGATGGTACGGAAACAGCTTCGCTCTGGATAGACCCCGCGGAATCCCATTGGTAGTATGACTATGTCTATGGGAATCCGCATCAGGGTAGGTGTATTGGTCTTAACCTGAGACTTGCATCGCTAGTACTTGCGACAATCAATACGCTTTAGTTTTGGTCGTCCATGACTTTAACAGGTTCTGTGTACGCCTCTTCTGAATTATTGAGAATAGTAGTGTATTGGGTGTGATGTCAAGATGGAAGTATCACTTCAGTCATATGGAGATGATCACACAGGGATACAGAACTGGTACTTTAAATTGGTTGCAACCATCAGGATAATATGACATGGTCATGATTATCCGATTAAATAGACTAGTTGCTTGTAATCCAATATATGCTTCGTACATGGCAGACACTATTCCAGCCCCAGGCCTTGCATGTGACATCCGATACTGGATCGCAATACGCAATACAACGTATACTACGCCTGATATAGATTATATATTCCATTAAGAATATTTCTGGAGAATTGGGTAGGCACGGTGCTTTGCTAGAAGCCAACCATGTCTCGTAAATCGGTAAAAACGTAGTACGAGGTACGTACGTGTTCGGATAGTCCGACGACCGGATTTACTGCCAACATATCCAGGGATCTCTTGGGTCGCTTCCCGAAGATTCACTGATGACGAATGATTCGAACTTAATTAATCTGGGATTAATTACGGAGAGATTTTATCTGGGATAAAATACTATTTGAAGAGAGAGAACGATTAATTTAGAATTAATCGTTAAAGTAATATATTCGATATATTAAACGAAATTAGATTTGTTTTTCTTTTTCTTCACTTGCTAGCACATTCAAGGATCATTCAAGGTGTTAGGGAAACCCACCTTTGAGCTTGGAATCAAAAGATCAAAGCTTGGAGCTTGAAGATCTCAAAAGGAGCACCTTGGCCGAATACTTGGAGGAATTTTTGTGTTCATCGTCTTCAACATCCGCTCATTGTAAGTATGATTCCGCCATACTTCTTTATTGTATTCACATGTTTTTTATGCTTGAATGATCTTGGGACAACTTTAGAAACCAACAAGAGTAACCTGACTCCACTTGAAATCAATAGCTAGGAGAACCAATCACCAACATGACATGTTGTTGGAGCCTCAGGTGATACAAGTTCACCTAACAATTTCAGTTTGAACTAGCTGCTTTTGCAGGTATGATAACAAAGAGCCATGAGAAAATCTTGCAGACTCTACAGAGGATGGAACATCACATGTCTGGGCAAACGTCCAAGATTGAGAGAAATGAAGGGCAGGAAACAATGTCTAGGCCTATAAGACAGGAGAAACTCGGGGGGGGGGGGGGGGGGGGGCAATCCTTTAGAGGATCTCGGAAACTCATGGCCTAGCCCGTCCTTATGGGCCAAATCCCCTCTCTCACCTTCCTCCTATAGAAGACAGGTACCAGACTCCTTACAGGAAGGAGGAAATTAGAGGATTTACCGAAATTTCTCCTACCAATGGCGGCCATTTCGATAACGGTGGACCTATAGCTCCTTAACAATTCGTTAGAGCCAAAAATCTGAACAACTATCCTGCACATTATGAAGAGGAAGCACTTGCAGAAGTGGGCTTGGGGGGCATTCCTCCAAATCTCAACAGAGGAAATCCTCCACAAATACACTATAAGTATCACAGTTCTTGCAATCATGCAAATAATTCTCACTGTGAGTATAAAAATATTGTGCAGGATATGATTTATAAAGAAATAATAAAGTTTCCAGAGAAGAAGGAAACTATTCCTCCAATGACATCTGTGCAAGATTCGTCGAATGCTAAGAGGAGAAAAAGAGGAAAGACTGCAAAAAGCTATCTATGAAGGATGTGTTGGGGTTTTGGGCGATGGGGCGCAGCGGAAGCGCGGTACGGGCGAAATCGTATTTTAAAACTTTTTCAAAATACCGAATAAATTATTCAATATCTAATATGAATAATTTATTCATATTTCACCTAAACCTATTTATTCAATGTCAAATATTAGCATAAACATAGTTGAAACTTCGCGAAACTTTTACGAAAACCGATTTTCCACAAAATGACGCAAAATGCATTTTTGACCGAACCGACCACCCGACACTTATGGAAACTGCCCAGGTCAGATCCAATAGTGTCGGGGCAGTTCATGGGCTGCCCCTCACTGTTTGGACAGCCGTCACCCGGTTGGTTCAAAATCCACCCGGTAACGCCATTTTTGGCCGTTTTAACTTATTTCAAGTCGGAAACACTTTCCGACAATTGTTCCAACTCCCAAAACACATCCAAAACATTATAAAGACACCAATTTCATCACAAAATCAGATTCATTTCCAGGTCAAAACAGAAAACGAAATTTGCCCAAAAACATACTTTAAATCCAATTTTCAACAAGATTAATCTAATTAATCCATCACCAAATGAGTCCCACCACATATGAACAACTCTAGAACAATTCTAGGCTATCTAAGAGTGGATCAACAACTCTAGAATGACAACTATGTTGTCCAACAACAATTTGAACAAATTACAATAATATTAACCAATAACACTTCACACATGCTCAAGGCTTCCAATTCAATCCATCAAACATAAAAGCCCCAATTTAAACAAGTGAAGAAAACCCTAGAACTATTCTAACATCACAAGAACAAGAAATCTAATTTCCAACTCAAGGAAAGTATGGATTACCTTTTAATATCATGCCTTTTTCAAGTATCCTTGTGATTTTTCTTCACTTTCTCCATGGATCAAAAAAGCTAGGTTTGAGATCCATTTTTGGTAAGCTTGAACGTTGATGATGATGAATGAATAGAAGAAGAAAAAAAAATTATTTCTTTTTAAAGAAACATGGACCGAATATTTGGGGTTTTAAGGGCATTATTGTCCTTTTCAATTTTTTAATCAAATTAAAAAGCATTAATCTTTATAAAATCCAATCAAAATTAGACACACAAAGACTAATTAAATTCATGCCATGTGTAACCAATTAAATCTCACCATGTATCATTCAATCAATGACAAATGGATAAGGTTTGAAAAGTCAATTATTTAATTATTTAACTATTAAATAATTAAACAATTAATTTACACAAATATATGTATTTTATTTATATTAAATAATAAATAAATATATTGATGACATGTGTCAAAATATCATTTGATGAATAATTAATGTATATCTAAACGAATTATGTATCAAATACAAATACACAATAATTATTAGCGGACAAAATCCCCTAATTGCATGTGTTATCGTTTAACCGATTTAATGATCCGAATTAACTCATTTATTCCGGTGAAATATTATGAATAATCCGTATTATTTATATCGAGTTGCCCAAGTGCTCAACGAGTACACTTCATATTATAAGACTCTAAATTTAGGTCTATCTGTCACGAAATCCAATTTCGTGTCCATAATCCACCCACCCATGGATTATGACGACCACAGATAATCTCGCTAAACTATGCAAGTCGAGGTCATAGCATACGTATAATCCCTCCGTCACAGGTCATCCGTATTATACCTGGGATATAGATCAGAACGTCAAATTCGTTCGGTATAATACAATCGACTTTCAATTTACGATCTCTAAATAACACTCGGAACTAGTTTCCGAAGTTATACGGTTATACCACGGCTATGGATTTACTAGATCGTAAGCACATACTGGATGTCTATGCTCTGTACACAGGACTGACGAATCCTATTTTGATACGCACAAGATATTATGAGCATCAGTCCACCCCCAACGAACAGGCAGAGGTCTGATCATGACTAGATCGTTGACGTGACTGCCATCAAAGTGTGGAGGATAGCTCATATATCCACAGTGGTATCTCAAGTCGAAGGACCACTATGCTCGCTCAACTCGAGAAGGTTCCTATTGATGTTGGTGTACCATCTATTAGGAAACCTTCCGTGAGTCGTTCAGTGTCTTATCAAATAAACACCTACATGTCTATACGAGTCTCCCGAGACTCATGGTTCATTGGGATAAACCATCGGACCAAGTCACGATATACGACATGTACTGGTCTCAGCGGATTTTACTAACCGACCCGTGTTAGCAAATCTTGACCAGGAACATTATTTAAGGATATACAACTAATAGTGCGCTTCCCAATGTCAATTACAAACTACGTTGTAATTGCGCACTATACTGTAAATCCTAAGGTCTTTGTCTAATATACACGTATCACTGAATCAGATTCAGTTATCTAATCATAATCAGATATCTAATCATGATTAGATCGAATAAGCGTATAAAAGACAATGGTGCTACCACTAAAATTAGTAATATTATGGAAAATATAATTGCTCGTATTCATGACATAAATACGATCCGGATTGGCACTCCGAGCACCAACCCTAACAATTTCTCCCACTTGCTCTAGTGCTAATCCATGGTATCCTATACACATCTTAATGTGTATCGCATACTCATGGCCCTCAAGAGCTCACCAGCACTCAAGAGGTAGGCAACAACAAGTAAGTCTGCTTTATACAAATCGAGTCTGTCCAACAAACTCAACCGTTTTCCTAATCCAGTATCATTCATATTTTGCACAATCCAAATTCCACATCAATATGACTCAGACCCTATATCAGTATTGTGCTATGACTACTAACTATGTATTTAGAAATCAAATCCAAATACTATGAAACAACCGCAAACACTACACTAATATGAAAACTTCTAATCTATAGGGTCACTTTGCAACTTCATAAGTCAATACTTCATAAGTTGCAACTGATTCCACTAGTTTAGTAGAATCAACGGTGACTCTCCCACTGCATCTTTTCTGACTTTATATGACATAGACCATCTAATGTCATAATTAGAATCAAAACTAATCCGACCTTATGGTTGCAGACTAAATTCTCCATGAATTAGAAACTCGTTCTTAATATCTCAAAGATCCCAAAGAACATGTTTCAAGACTCATCATATGGTCTACAGTATATCAAAATAACTCGTAACAATTACGATTAAATTGATATCTTTAATCGCACATAATATAGTATTCACCACGCCATCATCAAATGATGAATAAGATTGACTAGACATTCCAATCAATCTATCTTTCGACAAATGAATCATCATTTACGAAAGATGAATACTATATACATAAAAGACACGTTAACTGTCAAACAGTTATACTAGCTGTCATACAGATAGTCTTACTGTGTCCTTTATTAGATCATATCTAATATGAAACTAATGGGAGTATGTCATAAGTCTCTTAGTTTTATATCAAATATAACAGAGACTACTCTCACTGCTTTCACGGAGAAAATAAGACTTAGGATATATATAATACTAGAAAAAAATTTATACGCTCCCATTTACCCTACTGACAAATACGTATTCTCTATACTTCGATAAAACCAGACAATCTAACGAATATCAAAAACAGAGAGCACGTATTTTCGGAAAACTTATCTTAGTTTACAATAGGCTCTATAAACGAGTATATTAAACTGTGATCTTAGCAGAATACAAACTCTAGGGCCATTCTAGAATGAACTCTTCAAACAAAGAAATCACGACGGATCTCTCATTCGAAGAAATCACTCAAGAACGCCACTTTGCATTCTTTAGCCAAAATTCATAGTTTTAATATCAACATTAACCAACGGATCTTTAATTGTTTAATTAGTGCAACTAGAGACAAGTTTTCTCAGAATCTACAATAGACTACTGAGTATAATTTTTCTCATTGTCATACTATAAAGGTCAAACCTTTATCGAGCCCACTTTGCTTTTACTGCGCAAATAATTTGCATATTTTATGAACTATTCATAATGAAAGCTTAATCAAGTTCAAAACTTGATCGTAGTAAGCCTTGAAAAATCTTAGATCTATGGCTCAATGGTGAC
>SKCR01000358.1:0-29219 GCA_019454045.1 Zanthoxylum bungeanum | reverse complement strand
CCCCGACCTCTTAGTTGGGTCTGGCGTTTATGTTCCTTGGGCTCGGGCCCTCTAGCCATTTCTTGAGATCCTGACTTTTTGGAGGCCAAAAAACCACCATCAATAATTTGCAATGAGTGTCGTGAAATCCATATATAAATTAAAAAAGAATTGAAGCTTGCTGCTATGCTTTTGCAAAACCCGTCTTTAAATTTGGGGAAAAAAAATGCAGCAGCAGTAAGCATGGCAGCAACCAGCAAGCTTGCTGTTGTTTTAAAAAAAATATAATAGATGGAAAAAAAATGTATTTACCCGTTTGTAAAAAGAAAAATTTTGTTCTAGCTTGATAGTATATGGTTTATAATTTTATCTTAAGATCATGAATTTAAATTCGGGAAGTCCATTTCTTGTAAGTGTCTGGGATAGTCGGAAATTTTATCTGCTTCACTTAAATCCGGAAAAAATGATTTAACAATAAGATTTCTAATGATTTAAAAAAAAAAAAAAAAAATTCACGTTCCTAAATTTGATTGAAAAAAACAAATCGAGATTGTCCAAAAATAATAAATAAAATTCTAAATAACGATAGCCTTTAATCACATGGGAAATTGTGCTAGCACTCCAACCGAAACGACACCGCATCAAGGCAAAATGGTACAATCTTTCATCCTCTCTCACCCATGTGGCCATGTGGGTGCGTGACGCAACGTGGGCCCCAGCCATTCCCAATGTACGGCTGAAATTCCAAAACTAAAATAATATTTGTATAAAATGACGATAAAAGAACTAAAATAAGAAATAATATTCATAAAAAAAAAATTAAAAGAATGATAAAATATTTTCTAATTAAGAATTTTTTTGAAATTAATAATTAAAATTTTATAATTTTAAAAATTATTTTATCAATATTTTATATAAATAAAATTGATCAAAATAAAATCACGCACATTGAAAAAGATATCATGGTGGAATCTCCACGATAAAACGAATAAGTAAAAAATGGAACAGACACCACCACCACCACCAATGGCCAATCACGATAAAGCAAATTCGTCCAAGGCACTCATAGTGAGGTTCCATCCGCCACGTGGTGCTCAATGATTCCCTTAAATGCTTCCGTGAGACTAATGGTGGGCCCGCGTTTTTTGAATTTTTTTGTTTGGTACAGAGATTGTTGAATTCCATGAAAGGATGAGGATAAGAATACGAATATCTGACATGATATTCTGTGATCCAGTATTGAGCTGGCTACTTCGGTTCACGGTTTCATATTTATGAACCGTTATGGAATCGATTTCTGATTCGGTTACGATTTAACAAGATCATGGAATTGTGAATATGGATGATAATTTGAGTTATGATTCATTTATTCATTCGATTCGATTCGTTTTAAAGTGAATATGAGTTTGAAAAAATGTATTTGTTTAATAAATCGATTCGTTTATTAAACGAATCGAATACGAATTTAAGCTCATTAATTCGTTTATTCGTCTATGATTCGTTTTATTATTTTCTTTTACTAGTTTTTGTTATTTTTCAATTAAGATACGAGAAATTATTGCTAATTAGTAATTACCATAGTAAAAATAATATTGTCGATATTTGGTGATGTATTTTTAGTAAATATATTAATTTTATATTTCATATGTATATATTTATGAAAAATTAATGTAAATAAATTATGATAAATTATGTTATTAAATAATATCATGACTAAACGAATATTTGTATTCGATTCTTTTAATAAACGAATCGAATACGAATCCTAATATTAAAAATAAATATATGCTATTATGTTAATTAGGTGTTTTTTTTAAAAAATAAACGATATTAAAAATAATATATTCCAGTTTTTTTTTTTTTTGTTTTTTTACCAAAACTTAAAGAAAAATATGTCATGCAAATTCTTCTTTATTTTTAGCATAAGAATATTTAAATAAATCAAAAAAAAAAATTGTATCTCTCCTAGATAAAACGTATCTAACCATTTGAGTTTGTGATGTATCAAGTCCGATTTCAGCGGCATGAAATCTATGCTATTATGTTAATTAGCGTTGGGTTTGTTTTTTCTTTTGTGTGTGCAATTTGAATAAAATTTAAATATTATTTTTTTATAATAATAAAATATTTTAGGAAGAATATAATTATAAATATGATTCGTATCTTTTAAATAAATAAAAAAATCATCTGCAACATTTTAAGAAAACAAATAAAAATTATATATAGCTCCAGAACAACACCAAATGAGCAATGTTCAATGAACAGTGCTCAAATTCTGTCATCCTCCCCCATATTAGCTTGAGTAAGATTCTAATTACAAATATGAATATTTTTTTAAAAAATAAAATAAAAATAAGAGGTGAGTTTCGATATAACAATAAATTTATTTAATTATGATATAGAGATTATAAGTTCGAGTAACGAAAACTAGCCTAGACACTGTCAAAGCGGTAGACGGCGTAGTTACTAAATGTTTCAATTGAACCATAAGGGGTTGCCTCAGTGGTAAAGACTTTGGGCTTGAGTGATTTGCTCCCTCTCAGGTTCAAGGTTCGAATCCCACTAGATGTATTTCCTTGGGGCCATGCCCCCTGGTGTAAAAAGCCAGCGACTTACCCTGATCTGTGTTGGGAAACTTCTGAGGTCACGGGGCACAGGTCCCGTGGATTAGTCGAGGTGCGCGTAAGTTGGTCCGGACACCCCGGTTATCCAAAAAAAAAAATGTTTCAATTGTTTTTTGCTGTTTACACTGAAATTGAAATGTTTGGTTACTAAATCTTATTCCTTCATTATCATCAGACTGCCAACCATGTGATAGCTTTTGTGAAAAAAAAAAAACAAGAATGCTAATTTTGAAGCTCACAACATGTCATTTTCCTCATGAGATTATTAAAATTGAACTGTTTATTTATTCATCAATCATATAATTATATATTTTTTTGATAAAAAAATATTTTATGGTAGAGATTAAAATTTATATTTTCTAAAATTATAGGGATTAAAATTTGTAATTTTCAAACTGTAGGGACGAAAATATCGTGATGACAATCTGTAAAAAAATTAAGTAACATTTTTTCTTTAAATTAATAAATATCTAATAACTATCAATTACAATTTATAAAATATTCATTATAAAATTTAGCTCAATACCAGTAAATTTAAGTCCAATAAAAAACAATCTATAAAACAAAATCATTTGGTCTAAAGCTTGAACACTAATTGTTCATAAGGGATATATAATATAGTTTAAAAAAATAAAATAAAATAAATTCTAAATAAAGACAAGAAGCAACTGTCTCAGTCTGTCAGCTTCTTACAAACTTGATAATTCCAAAAGCACATAGAAAAAACAACAAAAAACTTGACCCTTAACACCATCCACAAGTCCCCTCCCATTCAAACAATCCTCTCTCTCTTCTTGTCCCTTGAAAATGGCCACACTCTCAATCTTTCATCATAGAGTCGCCATAAATTACTTTAAATGTTATAAAAATTTAGATGAATTCTTAAAATGAATTTTTTCTGATAAATAATAAAATTATATGTCATATTATATATTAAAATGTAAAATTTCTTTAAATTCAAAAATCATAATTTTGGATTAAAATTAAGATCAATGAAATCCGACTGCCTGTGTCTACTCTCCCGCTATCAATGTTTCATCATTCCAATCACATTATTACTACTTGTCTTTTGACCGGCGTAAACACACACGTATAACGCAAGCGCACGTATCGTTCAAGTAGTATAAAAATATCGATCACACGATGACTTAATATATAATCTATTAATTTTATGAGGTCAAATGATTACTAGTATTTAACAGGTTGTTTGATTGATTTGAAATGGTGACGATTCTAAATTTTTTTAAAAAAAGTAAATAAAATTGTTCGAAAGTAGGTTTTAAGAAAATTCAATAATAAAAACTATATAGGGTTGTGATTTCTTCCAATATCATTTTAAAGATGAAGTGGTTATCTTAAAGTTGGGTAATATATTGATTTATTAACCTGGAACACTAAATTATGTGTAAGCCTCTGTCGATGGTCAGACACAAATACTCAGTTTAACCCAATTGAACCATATGTCTATGTCAACTAAATTATCTGGATTCATTAAGTTTAAGTTCCAATTATGGCTACCCCCGCCCGACAGGTATATGTCTATCCTGTAAGGAAATCTATTAAAGGGTTATCTATCCTCAAGGAAGATCGTGGACTATTGAGTCTAAGGTCTTAAACTTAAAATCTCTATATCTAGTTCATTTTAAGTTTCCCAGTTCAATTTTATTAATGGTCAGTTAATGAAAAAGCATTAAGATTAAGACTCAATAAATAAATCTTTATATTACCCAAGCTATAATCTAACCCCTTATAAACCGGTGATATTGGATTTCATCACAACCCCAGGTAACTGGCTTAGTTACGACACATATTTACGGGTAGTAAAAATTTAAATAAAATAAAAGACATAAAGTAAAATACTGAAAATTAAATACTGAAAAGTAAATTGCTGAAAAGTAAATTGCTGAAAGTAAATTGCTAAAAAGTAAATTGCTGAAAAGTAAATTGCTGAAAGTAAATTGCTGAAAGTAAATTACTGAAAAGTAAAAACTGAAAATTAAAGAAAGAAAAGTACTGTGCGTAAAAGTAAACTGCGGAAAGTAAAAACTGAAAAGTAAAGAAAAGAAAGTGCGAAAGCGGAAATTAATTACTGAAAGCTGTAAATAAACAAACAAGATACAATCTTCTTAGTATTCTTAAGGAATTCCTTAGAAGAAAATATGAATTTTACAAATGAAATGGCTTGGTATTTATAGGCAAAATTTTGCCTTCATCAAATCATCCACCAAATCAATTATTAATTACTCCACTAATTGCTCCACCAAATCCATTATTAATTGCTCCACTAATCTCTTATCATGTTTGGTGATGATTTGATAATTTTTATTATTTATTTACTAATTTATTTTTTTCTTTGAAAATGATTGAAAGTGACTTTAATAATTACACACAACACACTTCTGCATGGTTCATCAATTTCGGGCATGAAATCTTCAGAATTCGAAATTATTTTGTTCTTCAAAGTTGTAGATATTTGAGTCTTCGTTAATCTGGAACTTGAATCAGCTTAATCCGATATCGGAGTAAAAAGTTATGCCCAAAATACGACAGATGCGCAAAACTGGAATTTCCAAAACTGCACTTCGTTAAAACGCCATTTCAAGTTTCCAATCTCCAAAATTAAAATATCAAGTCCAATAATTGCCCTTATTTGACCCATATTTCGTCCTAAATGATTTCATTAAGTCCCAATATTATTTTATCTGCAAAATAAACTAAAACATATCAAAACGTTCATCAAACCCGAGAAACTAAACAAAATATTAAGTAAAAGGGGCGATAAATATTGATATATTTTCCGCTCATCATCTTTTCATCTTGTAGCTTCAATCATGTCGCCGTCATCATCATTATCATTTTCAGTACATTTTGCTTCACCCTTTTTGCCATCTTCAGCAGCAGCCACCACCTCAGCTAGGAAACAGACTACCCCTGCAATGGCACCAGTGACTGTGGCTCCTGTGGTGGATGCATAAAGGCTATAGTTGAGGAAAGAGATGGGCACTCTGTGTTGACAGGGGCCACCTTAAATTTTGCTTAAGCGAATTCTTAAAATATAACCTTATGATAATTGGTAAAAAAATATATTTCATATTATTTATTAAAATTTGAAATTTCTTTAGATTTTAACCCTAATTTTGGATCAAATTTGGGACCCAATTGACTGACTATATGAACTCTTCTCAAAACCACCTTGTATGTTGAAAGAGAAATTTAGACAAAGCATTAATCCTCAAGAAATTGTCAAGATTGAGAAAGAGCCAATGAAGCTCTTTATAGAGAATGGGATTGAAGATTTAGCTAAGATATCAATGGAGGAGATTGATCAAGCCAAGACTATTAAAGATGATATTGATGTTAGGCTCAAATGGGTTGGTTTGTTTCACAGGAGAAAGCATCAGTGTAAGTTTTCAGTTTACCCTTTTGTTTCTATTTTAATTTTTCTTGTATATTTGAGAATGATGATTTCAGTTTTAAAAAGGTAATTAGTATAGTTAAAAGTAGAAAAAATTGTGGGAATATTCTTTCAATTGATGAGCAAGGGATGAATGTTTGTCCAATTCTTGATTCTAGATTTTGAACTGGAAAGTAATCAAATTATTTAGGAAATTATCACACCTTGTTATATAAAATTAGTTTTTACTTTAATTTAAACTCATAAATTTCAATATAATCGGATGAGTGAGTCTACCTTCTATGTCCACGTTGACACGAACTAGGTAAAAGACTAGCGTACGTATAAGAAGAGTAAAATATGACTCATCGCATGAGGTTTCTCATATTATGGGTTATGAGGATGATTCAATATGTACGCAATTTTACCCTTATTTTTCTGCAAAGAGATTATTTCCGCGACTCGAATATGTGATTTGTAAATCATAATTGAGTAACCTTACCATTACACTAAGACTCGTCCTCCACGTAAGAAGAGGGTTGAAGAAAATATCACACCTCTGTTGATAAATGATATTAGTTTATAAATATAAGTATAAAGAAACCATTGATCTAATAAAATGATTGGTTATTTTTGTGTTGGTGATGCTCAAATGGTGGATTTATGATGAGATTGAAGCTACCAAATGGGGATAATAACGAGTGAACAAACCCGGAATTTAGCTAATGTGATATAGAAGTATGGGAAGGATGGCTGTGCCGATGAGACAACTAGGCAAAACTGGCAGGTTCGCGTTGTGACTCGTCAGTTCCCATTTTGGGCGGCAATAAGAGCCAATTGGAGAGGCTCTCTGCCACGTGTCAGTTGGGTTTTTTTTTTTTTTTTTTTGTGATGATTGTTCCTCATGTGGGTTGGATTTTGGGCAACCTTAGGGAGACTGGATCTCCCAGGAAAAAGGAGAGAGTCTTAAAAGGGAATTCTGAGTGGGACTGGGACTCCTCCCTTCTTCTACTTCTTTTTGTTTCATGGACCATCGATCCTTACTCAATAAAGCTGAGGCAATTCCTCTTGATGCATGGGTCGCGGCTGATGATATTATCCCAGTGTGTAAAGCAGTACTAGATGCATTCAGAGATCTTAGCGTAGAATTGATAAATGAGTTGGATTTTAAAAAATTCATCTTTAAATTTAAGTGTTTTTTTTTTTAATTAATGTGTTCAAGATATTAGAAATGTCCAATTTCTTAAATTTAGAATTGATGTTCTTATTATATTTTTTTAAGGTCCAAACTTAAAAAAATAAAATACTTAAGATGGATTTTTCAAACCCCGATTTATTTGTCAATCCTAATTTTGGCTTCAGAGGAAACATGTCAAAAAAAACAAGAATGATATAGTTAATTGATGAACTTGTGAGTTACTTATCCCCTTGCTTAATCATGATTACTAATTCTTGTGTTGTGATTCTCGAAAAAATAAACTCTCTATTACTTTCTAAATAGAATTTGCAAGTATTACAAAAACTTATACAAAAAAACCTCACACTACACTCTTTATCAAGTTCTATTAACATGTAGCTTTCATGATCTTGCTCTCTTACATGGAGCAACTCTCTGAGCTCTCTTGCTTGGAGCAAACACTCTCAGCTCTCTTACTTGGAGCTTCTCACTATACTCTCTTTACATGAAACTTCTTGTTGGGGGTGCTTTGAACTCTCAAAAGAGCTCTCAATTTATAATGAAACTCAAGTTCACTATTATAACAAACTAATAAATGCACCTAAAGCAAACTTGGAGTTTTGCTCCACAAGTCAACAAAGATCAACTACTCCTTAGATGCTTGCACCATAAGTATCAACAAGGAAATCATCTGTCGAAAGTTGTCTTGGAGGATTCTTGGAGGTGGTTGAAGAGTTATGCAACTGAATTCTACAATTCTTCCCCTTCAGCTGCATCCGAAACGATTGTCATCTGACAACTATCACATGTATGTCTCTGCGCAGCTCTAACTTGTCCGAGAGACCACATTTGTTGACATGTCGGTTGTATCTCTACACAACACACTTTGCTGTGTCTCTGCACAGTACTCTTATGCTGCCATTTTTCTTCACCTATTTATTCTCTAATGCCTTCTTGCCTTGTGGGAAATTCTCCGACTCCCATTTATCCGTATGTAGAATATATTCGAATCCTGAATATTTGGTAGATGGAATCCACTCTCGCTCATATCTTCTTATTGTTGGTTTCTAATTAGGTCCCAAGAAACATCAAACAAGCATGAAACAAGTGAATACAACAAAGGAGAATGGCGAAAACATACTCACAATGAACGGATCTTGCGACGCGAAGAACACAAGCCTTCAAGCTCCCTCAAAGGTCACGGCAGTAGCTCCCCTTAGCAGTGGACTACTCGGTTGTGGCTTCTTTAATTCCTCCAAGATTCGGCCATTGATGTCCTCCATTGAAGCTCCAAGCTCCAAGCTTCAAAAACGATTCCATGCTCACGAAAACGCTGCCCTATCACCTTAGGATGACTCAAGTGTGTGCTAGCACTTTGTATTTTGCAACAAAATACTCATCTTCTTCTCACTGCTTCTCGGCAGAACCAGAAAATGGAGAAGAAAGAAATTGGCTCCAAGCCGTGAGAGAAGATGAGGCAAAGAGATGGGTTTCCTAGAAACCGTGAGTGTGGAGAGAGAGAGGGAATAAAAAAAATTGTTTTATATATATTTGATTTTCCAAAATCAAATACCAAAAAACCCTTTTTCATTTACCAAAAAGTCAAAAAGCAAAAAGCAAAAAGCAAAAAGCAAAAAGCAAAAAGCAAAAAGCAAAAAGCAATTAATGCTTTTCAACTTCCACATCAATCACTCAATCAATCAATCAAATTGTCACATCACTGAAAGTGACATGTGATTTGACGCTTGATGTGACTAATGATTTGACGCTTGATTCGACTTGCGTGCCGCACTCGAATTCGAAATGCGAATGCACTCGCAAACAATCCCGGGCTCGGGTTCGCTAATTCCAAATTAACGAATTTTCCGTTGCGACGTAATTAAATGATTATGCGTAGCGAAATCACTATTCACGTCACTAACGAATTAATTCTAAATTAACTCGTTCGCCCGAATTAAAATCCAATTTCAATTCCGCGTCGAAATCCAATTTCACATAATATATCGAATATATTATTTTATCGATTAATTCCAAATTAATCGTTCTCTCTCTTTAATCGATTAATTCCGTAATTAATCCCATATTAATTTTATCTCTCATCAAATTAATCCCAGATTAATAAAAGTGCGAGTCATACATCATCGGTGAATCTTCGGGAAGCGACCCATGAGATCCCCGGATATGTTGGCAGTAAATACGGTCGTCGGACTATCCGAACACGTAAGTACCTAGTACTACGTTTGTACCGATTTACAAGACAAGGTTGACTTCTAGCAAAGCGCCATGCCTACCGAATTCTCCAGAAATATCCTTATAGGAATATGTGATCTATATCAGGCGTAGTATACCGTAATATTGTGTATGTCGATCCAGTATTGATGAGCGGAAAATATATCAATATTCACCGCCCCTTTAACTTAATATTTTGTTTAGTTTCTCGGGTTTGATAAACGTTTTGATATATTTTAGTTTATTTTGCAGATAAAATAGTATTGGGACTTAATGAAATCATTTAGGACGAAATATGGGTCAAATAAGGGCAATTATTGGACTTGATATTTTAATTTTGGAGATTGGAAACTTGAAAGGGCGTTTTTGACGAAGTGCAGTTTTGGAAATTCCAATTTTGCGCATCTGTCGTATTTTGGCATAACTTTTTACTCCGATATCAGATTGAGATGATTCAAGTTTCAGATTAAAGAAGACTCAAAGATCTACATATTTGAAAGACAAAATAATTTCGAATTCTGACGATTTCATGCCCGAAATTGATGAACCATCCAGAAGTGTGTTGTGTGTAATTATTAAAGTCACTTTCAATCATTTTCAAAGCAAAAAAATAAATTAATAAATAAATAATAAAAATTATCAAATCATCACCAACATGATAAGAGATTAGTGGAGCAATTAATAATTGATTTGGTGGAGCAATTAGTGGAGCAATTAGTGGAGCAATTAATAATTGATTTGGTGGATGATTTGATGGAGGTAAAATTTTGCCTATAAATACCAAGCCATTAATTTGTAAAATTCATACTTTCTTCTAAGGAATTCCTTAAGAATACTAAGAAGATTGTATCTTGTTTGTTTATTTACAGCTTTCAGTAATTAATTTCCGCTTTCGCACTTTCTTTTCTTTATTTTTCAGTTTTTACTTTCCGCAATTTACTTTTACGCACAATCCTTTCCTTTCTTTACTTTTGAAGTTTTTATTTTTCAAGCAATTAGGAGGTAATTCCCTTTTGCTGGGGTGAAAGGTAAAGCTTTTATTATTGCTATTTACTTTTCAGTATTTTACTTTATGTCTTTTATTTTATTTAAATTTTTACTACCCGTAAATATGTGTCGTAACTAAGCCAGTTATCTGGGGTTGTGATGAAATCCAATATCACCGGTTATAAGGGGTTAGATTATAGATTGGGTAATATAAAAGTTTATTTATTGAGTCTTAATCTTAATGCTTTTTATTAACTGGCCATTAATAAAATTGATTAGGTAAACTTAAAATGAACTTGGAAAAGGGATTTTAGGTTAAAGACTTTAGACTCAATAGCCCACGATCTTCCTTGAGGATAGATAACCCTTTAATAGATTTCCTTACAGGATAGACATATACCTGTCGGGCGGGGGTAGCCATAATTGGAATTTAAACTTAATGAATCCAGATAATTTGGTTGACATAGACATATGGTTCAATTGGGTTAAACTGGGTATTTGTTTCTGACCATCGACAGAGGCTTTCACATAATTTAGTGTTCCAGGTTAATAAATCAATATATTACCCAACTATAAAATAACCACTTCATCTTTAAAATGATATTTGAAGAAATCACAACCCTAAATAGTTTTTAATATTGAAATTTCTTAAACCTACTTTCAAGCAATTTTATTTTCTTGTTTTTTAATTTAGAATCGTCACCTTTTCAATCAATCAAACAACCTATTAGATACTAGTAATCATTTGACCTCTTAAAAAATAAATAGATTAGATAATAAGTCCTTGTGGGATCGATACTTTTTATACTACTTGAACGATACATGCGCTTGTGTTATACGTGTGTGTTTACGCCGGTCAAGTTTTTGGCGCCGTTTCCGGGGACTTATTTATCTTTCACTATTAGTTTTGGGGTTAGATACGTTACTTGTATCTAATTTCTTTTTACTTATTGTTTTTGTTTTCTTGTGTTTCAGGTTCTCAGAAACTACATGAGATGAACCAGAAGCTTTGAACTCCGATCGCTTGACCCAGAAATTGAAAGAACCATCAGACATTTGAGAAGGGAAAGGCAAGAAGGCCAAGAAGCAATTATTAACATGGAACCTGAACCTTTGAACGTTGCACCACCGATTCCCATTCGAGACAGAGCCATTCTGGTGGTTGACGAACTCATTTCTTGTATTGTACTTCCTCAATTGCCAGCAAATGCAGGTGACATCAAAACATGCATCCAGATGATTCAGCAATCTGTACAGTTTGGGGGGAATGCAACTGAAGATCTTAATGCCCACATCAGCAACTTCCTCGAAGTTTGTGATACTTTCAATTACAACCGAGCAGCTGAAGAAGCAATGAGACTGCGGGTTTTTCCATTTTCCCTGAAAGAAAGAGCTAAAGCTTGACTACATTCACTACCAGTAGGTTCCATCACAACTTGGAACACTCTAGCCACAAAATTCCTTGTAAAGTACTTTCCACCAGTAAGAACTGCAAAGTTGAGGAATGACATCACATCTTTTGTACAACAAGATTCAGAATCCCTTTGCGAAGCTTGGGAAAGATTCAAAGATTTACTCTGGAAATGTCCTCATCATGAGATCGCAAAGTGGCTACAAGTCCAAACCTTTCTACAATGGACTTTCTGGAATAATGAGAACCACAATTGATGCTGCTGCTGGAGGAGCTTTGATGGCAAAAGGAGAAGATCAGGCCTGGGACTTAATTGAAGAAATGGCCAACAATAATTCTTTATGGCCAACAGAAAGGAGCATGATCCAAAGAATTGCAGGAATTTATGAAGTTGGAGCCAACACAGCACTAAATTCCAAGCTGGATGTGATATACAAATGTCTAGAAACACTTAGCACGCAAGTTGTGAACATCGCTGGAACCACAAGTTCACCATATGAAGGAGCACCAGAACCAATTCAACATAAAGAAACAGTGAACTACGTTAACAATTTCAACAGACAGGGGAATAATCCATATTCCAACACCTACAACCCAGGGTGGAGGAATCATCCCAATTTTTCACGGAGCAGTAAGTCAGGGCAAATGAACAACCCACCACCCGGATTCCAGCCACAGAACAAAGGCCAGGAGCATGAAAAAGAACTAGGAATAATAGAAGTGCTGGCCCAGTTGAAGAAGCAAGAAGCAAAATATGATGCTTTAGCAGCTATGGTTCAAAATCAAGTAGCATTGAATCAAAGCCATTCAGCCTCTATTAAAGCACTGGAAAATCAAATGGGACAACTGGCCAATGCTCAGAGTTACAGACCGCCAGGGAATCTTCCCAGCAACACATAACCAAATCCAAGGAACATGGGAAAGGAGCAGTGTCATGCCATCATGTTAAAAATCGGTAGTGAAATCAACAAAGATGTTGGAGCCAAAACAGCTGCTGAGGAAGTTCCAAAAGAAACAAAGCAACAGATGGAGGAAAAAGAAGCAAAGGAAAAAGAACAGATCATTCCACCTCCACCTTTTCCTCAACGTCTTCAGAAGAACAAATTGGATAAGCAATTTTCTCGGTTTCTGGAGTTCTTCAAAAAGCTGCATATCAACATTCCATTTGCAGAAGCGTTGGAACAAATGCCCAGCTATGCCAAATTCATGAAAGACATTCTTTCACGAAAGAGGAGATTGGGAGATTACGAGACAATAGCATTATTAGAAGAATGCAGCGCCATCATTCAGAGAAAACTTCCTCCAAAGTTGAAAGATCCTGGCAGTTTCACTATTCCTTGCACCAAAGGAGAACATGACTTCGGTAAGGCTCTGTGTGATTTAGGTGCGAGTGTTAACTTGATGCCTTTTTCTATTTTCAGGAAATTACAGATTGGAGAAACAATGCCAACTTCAGTCTCACTACAACTTGCTGATAGAACGCTCGCATTTCCAAGAGGCGTAGTTGATGATGTACTGGTTAAGGTTGATAAATTCATTTTCCCAGCAGATTTTATTGTCCTTGATATGTAGGAAGACGCAGACGTGCCAATCATCCTTGGGAGACCATTCTTGGCTACAGGTCGAACCATTATTGATGTACAAAAAGGAGAACTAACCATGAGGATACATGACCAAGAAGTAACATTCAATATTTTCAAGGCCATGAATTTCCCAGATGATGAAAATAATGAGGAATGTTTCAAACTTGATGTGATACACAGTACCATTCAGAACTCTAATGCAATGCAAAGTTCTACTGACAAACTTAAAACATGTCAATTGTCTATGGAGCTTGAAGATAAATCGTCTTGTGCACTGAAAAAGCCAATTCTTGCACTACAAGCAACAAAAGAGAAAAAGTTCCACCAGCTCAACGAATTGGAGGAATTTCACAATCACCCTTTTGAGGATGCCAAATTGTACAAAGAAAAGGCCAAGAAGTGACAAGAAGAGAAGTTAGTGCGCATACAACTGGAACCAGGGCAGAAGGTACTGTTAAACAAATCAAGGGTGAAATTCTTCCCATGGAAGCCAAAATCACGGTGGTCAGGTCCATTTGTGATCACCAAGGTTTTACCAGACAGAGCCGTTGAGATACATGATCCTGACTCCAACAAAACTTTCAAGGTTAAAAACAAGCGTGTTAAGCACTACTGGGGAGAATCATTTGAGCGACAAAAAGAAAGTGTCACACTTTCAGATCCAACATAAACGTACGAGCAGTCACGTCTTGCTGACGACTTTAAACTTAGCGCTTGCAGGGAGGCAACCCATGCAATTTTTGTATATATTGTGATTTGGTGTGATTTAAATTTTATGTGTTTAGTTTTTGCAGATTAAGACATTTCAGGATGGATGAAGTTCTCGCAAATCTTCACAAGTAATTTCCTTCTCTCCCTTAAAACTCTCTGATGAAACTCTACAAAGCTCGCTTAGAACGGATGAGACTACTAACAATCCATGGTGTTCCTAATGACATTCGTTGGGTCATTGAAGCACGAGTCTGATTGGCAGGTGAGTCTTCTGACTCTTTTATTTCACATCTGCCTGGTTTAGGAAAGAGCACATATGCTAAAAAGAGAAGAGCCAAAAGAATGTGTGTTTGTTATACATGTGCTCATATGTTTTGTAATACTCGTTGTCGTTCTTTAGGAATGGTGTCTGATAGCCGCGAAGATAAGATTAATTTCATTAGGGATGGCTGAGTAAGGAGTCTTTGGATGACATATCTAAAACTCTTGAGACGCATCCCAGTGGATGTGTGTATCACGATATTCGTGTGTTATACGCACAATTCCAAAAGGAAAGACAACAGTTAAGTCTCGGGTATCTGACTCAAAAAGACCATGTTTGCCAATTTATAAGAAAATTGGATGGGAAGCTTGTCCCTGACGCATAGACGTCAATCAAGCCGCTACTTTTCTTGCTCCGGATCTAATTGACCAAATCTTAGCCTATAAACCACAAGTTGATCCTATCCTTTCAAAGATAAATCGGTCCGAGGACGATCGTGGTAAGAGGCGTCAGATTAATCTGGATCTTAACATTTAATTTCCTGTAGAATTATAGCTAACCATGTATTATCTTTTAAACTCTTCTTCTACTGTTTAAGACATGAGGGACAATGTCTCATTTAGGTTTGGGGGAGGGAATTAGTTGACTAGTACCTTTTTTTTAGTTGTGTGTTGTTTTTATTTTTTAGTCCAAAATTTTTCAAAAAATACAAAAAAATTGAAAAATTTTCAAAAATTACAAAAATATTTTGTGTTTTTGTGTTTTTATTTTGACTAAAAAGGTGAAATTGGTAAGAGATAGTTGAGTAAGGAGTTTCCACTCCTGAGACGTATCTCAAACCTATTTCGAAACAAGTTAATTTTTGTTTATTTCCTTTTGAATTATTTAATTTGTGAATTCTCCATAAAACTGACTAAAATGGATCTTCATATGCTCAGTTAGCAGATATTATCAACATGCATTGTAACATACGGACATGAGCTATAATTGAAAAGTTTGTAATATTCAGTGCTCTAGTTTAATTGGAGGAAGCATCTCAGAAAGTGATGGAGTAAAAAAAAAAATCTGAGATCCGAGTTATTAAGTCTGTAAGGGTGTTTTAACACCTAGTGCCCTAAAGCCAACTGGTTTGGGAGTCACTGGCTCAAAGCTCGCTACATGGATCAAAGATGTTGCAAAAATATATATATCTAAAGTCTAAGTAATTAAGTCCGTAGGGGTGTCTTAACACCTGGTGCCCTAAAGCCAACTAGTTTGGGAGTCACCGACCTAACACTCGCTACATAGACGGAAGGTATTGTATATAAATAAAAAAAATCTAAAATCAAAGAAAAAATCAGAAAAATGAGAAAAATTATTCCATTGCCATAAAAAAGGTGTGAAATCTGATAGAACTTTAGGACACAAATATTACTCTCTTATCAACTACACTTGTGACTGTTGTGCGCAAAAATGAGATTGATTAATACTTTGTTGGCTGTGTATATGGAGATTGGTAAATATAATCGGAGAATTTACTTATTCGGTAATTTAGAAAGAAACAAAACAATTAGTAACTTTGAGTAGAAGTTTCACCTGATTAGTCACTAACTTTCTTTATTCTCTTTTCTCTTGTCTTTTTCTTTTGTGTGCATTAGTTTTACTACCATTTTACTTTTTTAAAATGTTTGTGGGTATCATTGCTGTAAACCCTCACGAGACTACAACTCGTCCACTAGGGACACCTAGGGGTTTAAAGGCTTGTTGCATACGCTAAATGCAACCGTGATCCCTACGAAAGTGGCTTAGTTTAATTTTTTTTGTTTTTTTGCTCGAGGACTAGCAAAATATTCGGTTTGGGGGTGTGATGAGCGGAAAATATATCAATATTTACCGCCCCTTTAACTTAATATTTTGTTTAGTTTCTCGGGTTTGATGAACGTTTTGATATATTTTAGTTTATTTTGCAGATAAAATAGTATTGGGACTTAATGAAATCATTTAGAACGAAATATGGGTCAAATAAGGGCAATTATTGGACTTGATATTTTAATTTTGGAGATTGGAAACTTGAAAGGGCGTTTTTGACGAAGTGCAGTTTTGGAAATTCCAGTTTTACGCATCTGTCGTATTTTGGGCATAACGTTTTACTCCGATATCGGATTGAGATGATTCAAGTTCCTGATTAAAGAAGACTCAAATATCTACAGCTTTGAAAAACAAAATAATTTCGAATTCTGACGATTGCATGCCCGAAATTTATGAACCATCCAGAAGTGTGTTGTGTGTAATTATTAAAGTCACTTTCAATCATTTTCAAAGCAAAAAAATAAATTAATAAATAAATAATAAAAATTATCAAATCATCACCAAACATGATAAGAGATTAGTGGAGCAATTAATAATGGATTTGGTGGAGCAATTATTGGAGCAATTAGTGGAGCAATTAATAATTGATTTGGTGGATGATTTGATGGAGGCAAAATTTTGCCTATAAGGAATTCCTACTTTCTTCTAAGGAATTCCTTAAGAATACTAAGAAGATTGTATCTTGTTTGTTTATTTACAGCTTTCAGTAATTAATTTCCGCTTTCGCACTTTCTTTTCTTTATTTTTCAGTTTTTACTTTCCGCAATTTACTTTTACGCACAATCCTTTCCTTTCTTTACTTTTGAAGTTTTTATTTTTCAAGCAATGAGGAGGTAATTCCCCTTTGCTGGGGTGAAAGGTAAAGCTTTTATTATTGCTATTTAGATTAATCTCCCTTAATTATAATATATAAACTATTTAAAACTTGACTTAATGAGGATACCGCTATATTGGCCGGTTGGTAATTAATTATAAATTGGTTTTAACCTGACTAAGTATGGATACCGCCTGGTTGGTCGGTGGTAATTAATTATTATTTGACTTAATCAGGATACCGCCTTTATGGCTGGTTGGTAATTATCACGTAAAGTTAATATATTATATTAAGGGAGATATCTAAAATATTAGTAATAAAAGTTGATCCTCTAACCCCAGCATTTTCTTTTATTGTACTTTTACTTTATTTAATTTCAGTAATTTACTTTTCAGCAATTTACTTTCGGTAATTTACTTTTATTTTTTTTACTATTTACTATTTACTTTTTTACTTTTTACTTTTTACTTTTACTTTTTACTTCTTTTACTTTTCAGCAATTTACTTTTCAGTATTTAATTTTCAGTATTTTACTTTATGTCTTTTATTTTATTTAAATTTTTACTACCCGTAAATATGTGTCGTAACTAAGCCAGTTATCTGGGGTTGTGATGAAATCCAATATCACCGGTTTATAAGGGGTTAGATTATAGCTTGGGTAATATAAGGGTTTATTTATTGAGTCTTAATCTTAATGCTTTTTATTAACTGGCCATTAAGAAAATTGATTAGGTAAACTTAAAATGAACTTGGAAAAGGGATTTTAGGTTAAAGACCTTAGACTCAATAGCCCACGATCTTCCTTGAGGATAGATAACCCTTTAATAGATTTCCTTACAGGATAGACATATACCTGTCGGGCGGGGGTAGCCATAATTGGAATTTAAACTTAATGAATCCAGATAATTTGGTTGACATAGACATATGGTTCAATTGGGTTAAACTGGGTATTTGTGTCTGACCATCGACAGAGGCTTTCACAGAATTTAGTGTTCCAGGTTAATAAATCAATATATTACCCAACTATAAAATAACCACTTCATCTTTAAAATGATATTTGAAGAAATCACAACCCTAAATAGTTTTTAATATTGAATTTTCTTAAACCTACTTTCAAGCAATTTTATTTTCTTGTTTTTTAATTTAGAATCGTCACCTTTTCAAATCAATCAAACAACCTATTAGATACTAGTAATAATTTGACCTTTAAAAAATTAATAGATTAGATAATAAGTCCTTGTGGGATCAATACTTTTTATACTACTTGAACGATACGTGCGCTTGCGTTATACGTGTGTGTTTACGCCGGTCAAGTTTTTGGCGCCGTTTCCGGGGACTTATTTATCTTTCACTATTAGTTTTGGGGTTAGATACGTTACTTGTATCTAATTTCTTTTTACTTATTGTTTTTGTTTTCTTGTGTTTCAGGTTCTCAGAAACTACATGAGATGAACCAGAAGCTTTGAACTCCGATCGCTTGACCCAGAAATTGAAAGAACCATCAGACAGTTGAGAAGGGAAAGGCGAGAAGGCCAAGAAGCAATTATTAACATGGAACCTGAACCTTTGAACGTTGCACCACCGATTCCCATTCGAGACAGAGCCATTTTGGTGGTTGACGAACTCATTTCTTGTATTGTACTTCCTCAATTGCCAGCAAATGCATGTGACATCAAAATATGCATCCAGATGATTCAGCAATCTGTACAGTTTGGGGGGAATGCAACTGAAGATCCTAATGCCCACATCAGCAACTTCCTGGAAGTTTGTGATACTTTCAATTACAACCGAGCAGCTGAAGAAGCAATGAGACTGCGGGTTTTTCCATTTTCCCTGAAAGAAAGAGCTAAAGCTTGACTACATTCACTACCAGTAGGTTCCATCACAACTTGGAACACTCTAGCCACAAAATTCCTTGCAAAGTAATTTCCACCAGCAAGAACTGCAAAGTTGAGGAATGACATCACATCTTTTGTACAACAAGATTCAGAATCCCTTTGCGAAGCTTGGGAAAGATTCAAAGATTTACTCCGGAAATGTCCTCATCATGAGATCGCAAAGTGGCTACAAGTCCAAACCTTTCTACAATGGACTTTCTGGAATAATGAGAACCACAATTGATGTTGCTGCTGGAGGAGCTTTGATGGCAAAAGGAGAAGATCATGCCTGGGACTTAATTGAAGAAATGGCCAACAACAATTCTTTATGGCCAACAGAAAGGAGCATGATCCAAAGAATTGCAGGAATTTATGAAGTTGGAGCCAACATAGCACTAAATTCCAAGCTGGATGTGATATACAAATGTCTAGAAACACTTAGCACGCAAGTTGTGAACATCGCTGGAACCACAAGTTCACCATATGAAGGAGCACCAGAACCAATTCAACATAAAGAAACAGTGAACTACGTTAACAATTTCAACAGACAGGGGAATAATCCATATTCCAACACCTACAACCCAGGGTGGAGGAATCATCCCAATTTTTCACGGAGCAATAATTCAGGGCAAATGAACAACCCACCACCTAGATTCCAGCCACAGAACAAAGGCCAGGAGCATGAAAAAGAACTAGGAATAATATAAGTGCTGGCCCAGTTGAAGAAGCAAGAAGCAAAATATGATGCTTTAACAGCTTTGGTTCAAAATCAAGTAGCATTGAATCAAAGCCATTCAGCCTCTATTAAAGCACTGGAAAATCAAATGTGACAACTGGCCAATGCTCAGAGTTACAGACCGCCAGGGAATCTTCCCAGCAACACATAACCAAATCCAAGGAACATGGGAAATGAGCAGTGTCATGCCATCATGTTAAAAAGCGGTAGTGAAATCAACAAAGATGTTGGAGCCAAAACAGCTGCTGAGGAAGTTCCAAAAGAAACAAAGCAACAGATGGAGGAAAAAGAAGCAAAGGAAAAAGAACAGATCATTCCACCTCCACCTTTTCCTCAACGTCTTCAGAAGAACAAATTGGATAAGCAATTTTCTCGGTTCCTGGAGTTCTTCAAAAAGCTGCATATCAACATTCCATTTGCAGAAGCGTTGGAACAAATGCCCAGCTATGCCAAATTCATGAAAGACATTCTTTCACGAAAGCGGAGATTGGGAGATTACGAGACAGTAGCATTATCAGAAGAATGCAGCGCCATCATTCAGAGAAAACTTCCTCCAAAGTTGAAAGATCCTGGTAGTTTCACTGTTCCTTGCACCAAAGGAGAACATGACTTCGGTAAGGCTCTGTGTGATTTAAGTGCGAGTGTTAACTTGATGCCTTTTTCTATTTTCAGGAAATTACAGATTGGGGAAACAATGCCAACTTCAGTCTCACTACAACTTGCTGATAGAACGCTCGCATTTCCAAGAGGCGTAGTTGAGGATGTACTGGTTAAGGTTGACAAATTCATTTTCCCAGCAGATTTTATTGTCCTTGATATGGAGGAAGACGCAGACGTGCCAATCATCCTTGGGAGACCATTCTTGGCTACAGGTTGAACCATCATTGATGTACAAAAAGGAGAACTAACCATGGGGATACATGACCAAGAAGTAACATTCAATGTTTTCAAGGCCAGGAATTTCCCAAATGATGAAAAGAATGAGGAATGTTTCAAACTTGATGTGATACACAGTACCATTCAGAACTCTAATGCAATGCAAAGTTCTACTGACAAACTTAAAACATGTCAATTGTCTATGGAGCCTGAAGATAAAGCGTCTTGTGCACTGAAAAAGCCAATTCTTGCACTACAAGCAACAAAAGAGAAAAAGTTCCACCAGATCAACGAATTGGAGGAATTTCACAATCAGCCTTTTGAGGATGCCAAATTGTACAAAGAAAAGGCCAAGAAGAGACAAGATGAGAAGTTAGTGAGCATACAACTGGAACCAGGGTAGAACGTACTGTTAAACAAATCAAGGGTGAAATTCTTCCCATGGAAGCCAAAATCACGGTGGTAAGGTCCATTTGTGATCATCAAGGTTTTACCAGACAGAGCCGTTGAGATACATGATCCTGACTCCAACAAAACTTTCAAGATTAAAAAACAAGCGTGTTAAGGCTTTCACATAATTTAGTTTGGTATCATCCAAACATATGCCTAGCATATCCAAATATTCAGGAATGAGAAACCTGGTTTCTTTCCCGTTCATATCTAATATGTTATCTGTCAAACAGATATTTATGGAACCTTATTCAAAATAGGTTCTGCACTGTTTAGCGTATCCGTTGAAGGAAATGGTAGCTCAGAGGGACTCATGATTAACCTTATCATGTCCAACAAAATTCGGTCTCTCATTTCGGACACACCGTCAAACTGACGTCTTCCGGGAGGAGTCCTCATTTAAAGAATACTATACTCTTTCAAGTATATGAGAAACTTATCGCTTAAGTATTTTCATCATGGTAACCGTGATGGTTTAATACTTTACCCGATCTGTTTGTCTATTTCGTGTCGAAACTTTAAAAGTTTCCGATTTGTGTTTCAAAAGAAACACGTAACCATGACGCGATGCCACATCCGTGTATGGTCACGAAACATTCATATGCATTTCTAGCCTAGCTAGACATGGGCCCACTTGCTTCACTATGAACTAGGGCTAACAGATCGGTGGCACTGCACTTTTACCAAGTAAATAATATTTTAGGCACTTTGCCCAATAAACTTGATTCGTAGACTTTATTTGATTGGAATCAAATCAGTCATAGTACTCACTCTTCAAAAGTGTGGATATACGAGTCTTGTTTAAATTGTGTCCCAGACAACAATGCCACATACAAGTTTCAACCTGATCAAATCAGTTTGAGCTATTTGTTTGTCATGTTATACGTGTGAGATTTATTTATATTCTAAATATAAATTCTGTTATTCACATCTAATGTGTTTATCTCAATATCATCTTTATATAATAAAACACTTTAGTGTTCTAGAATATAAATGCATATCCGCAACGAATTATACACTGATATAGAGATAATGTTTCTAGTCAAACTAGTTACATTATAAAAAGTTTCCTAATTTATGTACATACCAAAGGGTAGTTCCTAAACTTAGGTATCTACGGTTAAAACAGCGACTTTCGTCCCGTTTTCAATTCGCAGATTAATCTTAATAGAAGTCAGTATCCTGCTCATAGCAGATTCTGAACATTAGTACATATTTATGTACCACACTAAGTATCTAAAATCTAATTTTAATACTAGTTGTGAACATATTATGACAAACATATTTGAAGTCAGAGCCTTGCTCGTCTTCAATTCCTTCTTGGGATATGTCCTTTATCTTCCCAGAAGATTATAATGATTTTGCCTTTGCCATTTTCACATTCCAGAAGCCTTTGGCCAACCTTGGCCTTTTGGAATATCGAAGTAAGATGCGCCTTGCGCTACTTGCATTATTGCCTATTTACTTCTAAAATCTAAGTATAGATTTATGAAGATCCTTCAATTTCAATATCATACTTTAAGAATCTAATCCTTAGTTCTGATAAATAAATTAAGGAGTATAATGGATAAATAAATCATGTTCCACTTATTTGCTTAACTCCAGGCTTAGGCCTAATATGTTATTTATCAAATAAAGTAACTTATTAGTTTCCAGGACCATCCTGAAATTATTCCCAATTTGAAAATTAAAAATTTAAATACATTTTCCCTAGGATTATGTTTTAAATGTCAATCTTTCAATATATCTTGATTCTAATAGTCCAACTATTTAATCAACGATTTGTGGTACTATATATTATAATGATTATTATATTCCAACTATACAATCAAATATAATTTAAATTAATTAACCTCAATTATATTGATTACTATAGTCCAACTATAAAATCAATTATTAATTGAAATTAATTAATTCAAATATATTGATTACTATAATCCAATTATATAATCAACTATAATACAGTCCAACTGTTTATTAAAACAACCAATTTAAATATTAGTCCAACTAACATTTAATTTAACGACGAAATAATTTGAATGAGTGCGTATGGCAAGTAATTAAACGAATATTGCAAATTCAATTCTTGCCTCCCACTATTTTTCGGCGAGCCTCTACGGGAAATCGTGTTTCCTAGTGGGCTAGGATCCCGTTAAATATCACACAATCTTGACTTTGGCCAACAAATTGTATGATAATTAACTAGGTAGATCTCTAAGATCAATTGGATCCAATCCAATTCCTAGATCCAGTAGGGGGACATCCAAGTCCGAAACATATATCTTATATATGCCAATACATCCAATGTATTGCCTAACCTTTTTCCTCTGAATCAACTAAGCCTTGGCTTTGGCACAACAAACTTAGTGATCCCAGTTAAGCGCGACCCATTGACCATGGAAAGCTTCGTAATCAATGTCGATGGACAAGAAGTGGTCTTGACTTTGGCCAACAAACCACAACTTGGACAAGACACTGATATGGAACAAAGCTCTCGTGATTCAAACACATCCTCGACGGACAAAGGTCTTGACTTTGGCCAACAAGCCAATGCCAGTCTTAGATCTTGAGTAAGAATCACTCAATGGAAGGAAAAACGCTTAATATTTGTGAGGGTTTTTCGCGTGCAAATTGGCAACCAATTTATTATCTTTGTTAAGGTCTCATCATCATACACCCTTAAACATGCATTCTAAACACATAATAAAGCGCATATGATAAAATATAATGATATGCGGATGGATACTTTACATATTGATCCTAGATCAAATCTCTCTTTCTCTCTCCCGCTAGCACAATATTTCTTCTACCCGTTACACTACACTTCTAAAGAAACCTCATTTACATTGAGGGGAATATGTGAGAAGAGAATACAAAGAATAGGAGGTGATAAGGCTGGACACGCAGGTCCAATTAATAAATCAAATTTATTATAACAATTTCTAAAATTGTCCCACCCATCTAATATCCATCTGATATACATTATTCATGCATCGCAACACATGTATTCACACAAGCATATTATCAATCAATCTAATCCAATTAATTAATCTGATAATTAGTGATCATCCAATGTTCAAACAACAATTTGATTTTGCTCGAGTCAAACTCGTTTTGCGAATAAGTACTCAAAGTACGAATTCTTGAATTAAATTAAACTACAAAATTAAATCCAATTCAATTTGTATTTAATACTAATTCACTATTTAATTCCAAATTAAATATTACACTTTATTAACGAACCTTTACGACTTAAATTCCAATTCAATCGTTACGGGTCTCAAAGCCCGATTAACATCCAATGTTTATTTAATTAAAGTCCAATGGGTTTTAATTAATTCTTTAAGGCATGGACTTTTGGTCAACTCGGGTCAAAACCAATAACCAAAATCCAATCCGGGATTTACCCCATAAGCCCAGAAATCAATTTTGGCCCATTAGGCCCAATTAAATAATTAAGGTCCATTAAGTCATAATTGGACTTTATGGATGCGGTTTTGGGCCCAATTGGATCCAACCAAATTGGCATAAACCTAACTTGGTACAACCAAGCCCAAAAGCCCAATTACAACCTTTAAGGCCCAAATCCAATTTAAAACCAATTAATTAAATTATAAAATTCCAAATTCCACAATTAATTAACCTAAGTGTAATACACAATTAATCACCCAATTAACATTTCTAAAACATCAATTAGCCTAATTAATCATGCACTTTAACATCAAATAGTGTCCAACACAATTTAATCAAAATCAAACCCATTTTCATGCTTCAATCCTTCTCGGCAATTAGGGTTTTTCAATCCGATTCGGTTTCAATCCAATTGAATCCACAATCATCATTTCCCAAATCATTTCAACTCATCCAATGAATCAAAATCAAAAATCACCATGAATTTTTATATCACTATGAATTCGGCCAAGCCATAATTTGGGGAAAAATTGTTCAATTCAAAATTCAATCCAATTAAACCTCAAATCAACATTACCCAATTATTTTAAGTCATCCAATGATCAAAAAAAAAAAAATTACCAAGACATTAGGGTTTATCCATTTTCGGCCAAGCCAAAGCTTTTGGGGAAAATTGATCCAATCCAATTTTCTTGAAATTGATCATGCACAACTTCAAATCAACCTCATTCAAGCATACTTAATCAAACAAGTTAACCAATTCATGCTCAAATCGATTTTGCCCAATTTTAAACCCTAAAAATTTCATGCTTGATATAAGCTCAAGATACCATTGTTGGTTTCTAATTAGGTCCCAAGAAACATCAAACAAGCATGAAACAAGTGAATACAACAAAGGAGAATGGCAGAAACATACTCACAATGAACGGATCTTGCGACGCGAATAACACAAGCCTTCAAGCTCCCTCAAAGGTCACGGCAGTAGCTCCCATTGGCAGTGGACTACTCGGTTGTGGCTCTTTTAACTCCTCCAAGATTCGGCCATTGATGTCCTCCATTGAAGCTCCAAGCTCCAAGCTTCAAAAACGATTCCATGCTCACGAAAAGCTGCCCTATCACCTTAGGATGACTTAAGTGTGTGCTAGCATTGTATTTTGCAAAAAAAAAATACTCATCTTCTTCTCATGCTTCTCGGCAGAACCAGAAAATGGAGAAGAAAGAAATTGGCTCCAAGCCGTGAGAGAAGAGGAGGGAAAGAGATGGTTTCCTAGAAACCGTGAGTGTGGAGAGAGAGAGGGAATAAAAAAAATTATTTTATACATATTTGATTTTCCAAAATCAAATACCAAAAAACCCTTTTTCATTTACCAAAAAGTCAAAAAGCAAAAGTCAAAAAGCAATTAATGCTTTTCAACTTCCACATCAATCACTCAATCAATCAATCAAATTGTCACATCACTCAAAGTGACATGTGATTTGACGCTTGATGTGACTAATGATTTGACGCTTGATTTGACTTGCGTGCCGCACTCGAATTCGAAATGTGAATGCGCTCGTAAACATCCTGGGCTCGGGTTCGCTAATTCTAAATTAACGAATTTTCTGTTGCGACGTAATTAAATGATTATGCCTAGCAAAATCACTATTCACGTCGCTAACGAATTAATTCTAAATTAACTCGTTCGCCCGAATTAAAATCCAATTTCAATTCCGCATCGAAATCCAATTTCGCATAATATATCGAAATATTATTTTATCGATTAATTCCAAATTAATCGTTCTCTCTTTAATTGATATTTTATCCCAGATAAAATATCTCTGTAATTAATCCCTGATTAATTTTCTCTCTCATCAAATTAATCCCATATTAATAAAAGTGCGAGTCATACATCATCGGTGAATCTTTGGGAAGCGACCCATGAGATCCCCGTATATGTTGGCAGTAAATACGGTCGTCGGACTATCCGAACACGTAAGTATCTAGTACTACATTTGTACCGATTTACAAGACAAGGTTGGCTTCTAGCAAAGCGCCATGCCTACCCAATTCTCCAGAAATATCCTTATAGGAATATGTGATCTATATCAGATGTAGTATACCGTAGTATTGTGTATGTCGATCTAGTATCAGATGTGCACGTGCTAGGCCTGAGGTTGGAATTGTGTCTGCCCCGTACGAAGCACATATCGGATGTCTGGTAACTAGTCTCTATAATCGGATATACATGACCTAGTCATAATATCCCGATAGCTCGAGCATTTAAGAGAATAAGTTTCGTATCCTATGTGACCATCATCTCCATATGACTGGAGTGATACTTCCGGCTTAACATCACACCCAATACACTACGATTCTCAATATACCCAGCATTGGCGTACACAGAACCTGTTAAAGTCCTGGACGACCGCAACCAAAGTATATTGATTGTCGCAAGTATTAGCGGTGCAAGTCTCATGTTAAGACCAAATACACCTACCCTGATTGCAGACTCCCATAGACACATAGTCATACTACCAATGGGATTCCGCAGGGTCTATCCAGAGCGAAGCTGTTTCCCGTACCATCGGTAAAACACAACCTCCTATTACACTTGCGTGAGTATCATATACCCAAATATATGAGAACTATGCCGCCGTGCCCTCACAATGTGCACAAGTGTAATACTAGTCTTTTACGTATTTATCGATGTACAATCTCGATAATACTCTGACTAGGGATATTTAATGATTTATCCTTCGTGGACTGATACTGTCTCATATCATTCTCAGTCCAGGAACAAATCACAGAGACCTCCTATCATTTATATATCTTGGTGATCTAATCACAAATGATAAGAGTACAATCTCCTTTGTCACATAGTTAATTTGTACAACAACACCGTGATCTGTACAAATAGTGACGCTATGGGTCATAATTGTCCAACACTTATCTGAGGTCCACTATTTTTTAGGAGGTCTGTCATCATCCAAATATGTGGATGATCCTATAATTTTTAGTGGGAGCGGGTTGCAGCTCCATGCTCAACCATATCTTTGTAGCTTCCGATTGTACCAGACTGTATCTCCCTCTGCTCACATCTCATCTTCCTCCTCTTGTTCTGCTTTTGGAATTTTATTGTGCACCATATCTATGGCCAATTGTGCTAATGCTAGGTCTGAATTTTGTTGGCACTGGAATTAAAAGACATCTTGGGCTTTTGAATGTCTTCAATTGTCTGGTCTTCAAGAAAAAGTACATATTGTCTTCTGATAGCCATCTTTTTTTTTCGGATCCCATAATATGTATCCAAATTCTTCATCTCCATAACCTAGGAATAAAACGAAGTATTCATTGCATCGAGCTTCTACTTGAGCTCCTTAGATACATGTGCAATAGGTGAGAGTATGGGAGATTTTTTCCATACCACACTTTCTCTGGAATCTTAAAATTCAATGGTACATATAGAGATCTGTTGATCAGGTAGCAGGTGGTACGAATAGTTTCTCCCCAGAATCGCTTTGACAGCTTAGCCATACTGATCATGTTTCTGACTTTCTTTATAATGATGTGGTTCATTCTTTTAGCTACACCATTATATTGTGGGATGTGTGGAACAGTTATCTCATGTCGAATGTCATGTCTTCGGCAGTAGGCATCGAATTCTCTAGAAGTGTACTCGTTTCCATGGTCTGTGCGGAGGCACTCAGCTTCTTCCTTGTTTCACGCTCTACCATGACGTAGAACAATTTGAAATATTTCATGTCATGATCCTTCATCTTGAGGAAATGCACCAATATTTTTCGAGAAGCATCATTAATCAAAGTCAGAAAATACTTGTTACCGCCCAGTGAATCAACCTCCAAGGGACCACACACATTAAAGTGCACCAAACTGAGCAACTCAGATATTCTCTTTAAAAAGAAATTAAATGAGACTTTGTATTACTTACCAAAGAAGCAATGGTTACAAGAACCTAATGTATCATCATTCATAAACTCATTCTTGGTCAGGGTAGACAACCATTTCTCACTCAAGTGACCGAGTTTCTGTTTCCATAGATTTTGAGAAGCCTATTTTTTAGCTACATTGAGGCTGTCTGCATAAATTTTCACATGAGTATTGTATAATGTGCAGTAAATATGTCCTCAAGCGACAATCATGGTACATTTTTTCTTTCTCAATGTGCCATTTCTGAAGTGATTGTCATGACCATGTTTGTCAAGGGCTATCCCCGAGAGTACATTCAGCTGAAATTCTGAAACATGCATGACATCCTTCAAGGTTAATGTACACTCGACATTTGTCAACGACTGAATATCATGAATTCATACTATCCTAGAGAAAATGATATTTCCCATCTTCACTGAACCGACGTCTCATGCTTTATATGTTGTGAAGAAATCTATGTGAGGAGTGACGTGGTAGGACCACTCAACATCTTGGGTTGCAGTGTGAATGCATGTCTCTTTCTGTATGGAGCAGATAACTACATCTCTTGAGACAACTACTAGTGTCTCTTCTTCGTTGTTCTTCGGTTGGAAATTGTCTTGGCAATGCTCTCGTGGCAGTTTTTGGCAATTCTTCTTTAAGTGGCCTTCTATGCCACATTGGTAGACTTATAGATAGGCTTTCTTCTTTCTGAGGATATACCTCTGGTTGTGCTTCTGTCTCTCATTCTTTCTATTCCTCTATGTCTTCCTCGAGTCTCCATGACAAAGGCTTTTATCTATTCTGAACCAAAGTCTTTTCTCATGGCCTCCTCATTCGACATGGCATCTTTAACTATATCCATGGTAAGTTTGTCTCATGGAGCCGAATTGCTAAGAGTAACTACCAATGTCTCCTAACTATGAGGAAGAGAACTGAGTAG
>SKCR01000357.1:0-29195 GCA_019454045.1 Zanthoxylum bungeanum | reverse complement strand
ATACATAACAATTTTAGATAGTCAGGTTGGTTTGACCCATTAACTACTAAGAATTGAGACAAACTCACCTAGTTAATAACTTAGATTCAAAGCTGTTTGCAGAGCTATTCACACAAACACGCAGAGTCTGATTTAGATAATTTGTTCAAAGGAAAGGATTTTAGTTGTAGCATGCATTTTGAAGGTTCCTTTAACTTTGTTGCTAGACATTCTCTGAGGACATTGTATATATAGCTTTTATTTTATTTTATTTGTTTCTTTTGTCATTTTACTTTTGTGTGCATTTCATTGACGTTTGTGGGTATCGTCACTGTAAACCCTCATGAGACTACAACTCGTCCACTAAGGACACCTAGGGGTTTAAAGGCTTGTTGTATACGCTAATGCAACCGTGATCCCTACAAAAGTGGCTTAGTTAATTTTAAAGTTGTTTATTGCATTTTATTTTCTTGTTTTGCTCGAAGACTAGAAAAATGTTAGGTTTGAGGGTGTAATGAGCGGAAAATATATCACTATTTACTACACCTTAAACCTAATATTTTGTATGGTTTCTCGAGTTTTATGAATGTTTTGATGTGTTTTGTGTTATTTTGCAGATAAATAAAGATTTGGGACTGAATGGAATAACTTGGGGATAAAACAGCGAAAAATTGGACAAAAAAGGGCAAAATTGTCATTTACGCCTCACGACTCGCAAACCTTCTACGTCGCGGTTGCTAATATGTGCCAGCCACGTGTCAAAATCAGAGAAAGCTTTTTATCATACGCACTTGCTAACATGCGACAGCCACGTGTCAACGTCACAACAAACCTGCTATCATACGCCGGACACATGTCATCATCCCAATGGGCCGCGTAACTCATCATCGCAACATTAGCACTTGCATCATCATGACATCATCATGACATCAGCATAATAATTCACTCTGTCGAAATGCGTCATTGCTTATGTCAGTATCACGATGCGCAAGCTTTCACGCGTTGCGACGCGGACCCAATAATTCAGCTGCCAACGAAAATGCTTACACGTGTCAACATCTCAGGAAGTCGCGTACAAGTGTCAATCATCAACGGAGCGTCGTAACGCTCAAAGCATTTTTCGTCTTGACGCCCACACTGAAATTTTGCCTATAAATTGAAGTTAATTTCATTTAGAATTTTTCAAACTTTACTGAGGTTCCTAAAAGGGGATTAAGGATTTTATCTTGTTTGTTTAAGTTTTTGTAATTTAAATTATGTATTTTTATTTCTAATATTAGTAGTAATTTATTTACTTTTTTTTTTTTGCTATTATTTTTAGTAGTTAATTTTCTGCTACGGTAAAGGTGAAGCTTTTATTATTATAATATAGATTAATGTCCATTAAATTATAATATATAAATTATCTTAAAACCTAACTTAATTGGATATCGCCTATATGGTCGGTTGGACTTAATTAAATTGATTTTAACATGACTAAATTGGATACCGCCTTTATGGTCGGTTGGAATTAATTCAAAATCTGAGTAATCAGGATACCGCCTATAAGGTCGGTTGGTAATATCATTCAAATTTGTATATTATAATAAGGGAGATTTCTAAATTTGAAATAGTAAAGGTGGATCCCCTAACCCCCAGCATTTAATTTTTGTTATAAGGAAGTGATGAAGCACAATATTCAAATGATTAATAATTGATTTAATTATATTATGGGTAATGCTTTGGTTTGATTATTGAATCTTAAGCTTAATGCTTCTTGTTGCCTGATCACCAATAAGATTGATGTGGTAAACTTAAATGAACTTGCAAAAGAGATTTTAGGTTTCAACCTTAGATTCTATTTAGCTCACGATCTCACCTTGGTGCAAATGATCCTTAGGTAGATTTCCTTCAAGGATAGACATATATCTGTCAGGCAGGGGTAGCCACAATTGGAACTTGAACTTAATGCATTCAGGTAACTTGGTTAACATAGATATGTGATTAAATGGGTTATTTCAGGTGTTTGCATCTGACCATCAGAAGAGGCTTTTGCATATCTTCGTGTTACATGTTAACAAACTAATTTATTACACATATATAAGAGAATCAATTCATCATTAGAATAATATTATGTGGAATCACAACCCTACCTATTTATTTTATGTATTATTAATTTCCTTTATTTTATTTTGTATTTTTATTTATTTAGTAAATCCACGGTCAACCAACCAATCAAACAATCATTACATTCTCCCTTTAATTAGATATATGTAAACATTTAGCATCAATAATTAATAACAACAATAGAAATTAAGTTCTCGTATGATCAATATTTTTATACTGCTTGAACGATACGTGCGCTTGCATTACATTTGTGTTTACCACTGATTATCAGTCTTATATGATCTCATCATACAAAGTGCCTCAATTCCCATGTCACTACATGAATGATCCCGGATCAAGGTCGTCATACAAGTATAGAATGGACCGCAGCTATAGATAAACCACAAACAAAGTACCCTATTTGTTTGCTTATATGGAATATTTAGATTACTAACTTCAGACTTAAATCCTCTTGTGCATCAAACATACACTAAGTCTGAAGGTACAATTGTAATCAAGGTAAACAAGACAATTGGACAATAAGCGATATAAATCAAACTACTTTGATAAAATGAATAATGTATTTATTATTATTACAATAATCAATTTCGTTTACAATACAAGAAGCTCTAGGACATAAATCCCAACAAAAACCGCTTTCCTAAATGGATTGCTCGAGGAGGATATCTATATGGAACAACAAGATGGTTTCATATGCAGTGAGACTTCAAACTTGGTTTGTAAGCTTCAGAAGTCTATTTATGGACTTAAACAGGCATCCCGAAACTGGAATCAACGTTTTGATGAGACAATTAGATTATCTGGATTCATCAAGAATGAGGAAAAACTGTATGTTTATAAGAAAGTCAGTGGGAGTATGATAGTATTCCTTGTTTTGTATGTAGACAATATCCTTATCTTTGGGAATGATATAGGATTGATGCAAATTATGATAGCCTATCTTTGAAGAACTTCTCTATGAAACACATGGATGAAGCTTCCTATATACTGGGTATAATGCTCTACCATGATAGAGTTAGGAAGTTTATAGGGTTGTCACAATCCATGAAAGGTACGATTTTACCAGCTGTACTGTAATAAATGTACCTTTCTGATACGACATATATCTTTCGAAGAAAATGGTACCTCAGACTGAAGAAGAGAGAGTTAGCATGTTTAACTTGTCATATGCTTCTTGTATTGGAAGCATTATGTATGATATTCTATGTACAAGACTTGACATCAGTTTCGGCGTCAATATGACTAGCCGATATCAATCTGGCCTGGGTATTGATCGTTGGACAACTGGGAAACATATCCTGAAATATCTTAAGGGTACTAAGGATAAGTTTCTCAAATATGGAGAAGATGAGCTACAAGTTAAGGGTTATACAGAGTCCACCTTATAGGCAGATCCATATGATAAAACGTCTACATCCGGATACATATTTACACTTAATGGCGGTGCGGTTATTTGACGATGTTAAACCAGGGCTCAACAGCTGGTTCCATCATTGAGGCAGAATTTATAACCGCTTCAAAATCAGTTAAAGAAACTGTCTGGATTAGAAATTTTATCACAGAACTTGGCTTTGTGCCTAATATTATGGATTTAATCCTACTGTACTGTAATAATAGCGGAGCTATTGCGCAGGCTAAGGAGCCGAGAGCGCATTTCAAGTCTAAACATGTGGAAAGGAAATGTCGCGTGATTGGAGAGATTATTGAACGAAAATATATAATGGTTTTGAAGATTCAAGGACAATACAACATAGCAGACCCACATACTAAAGCCTTACACTCTAAGTTATTTGATAAACATGTGGCGGAAATGAGACTTCGGTACCATCCGAATAGTTTATTGGAGTTGGCGCTTGGAGCGTCAATCCGAATAATGTATTATATATTATATTTTTTATTATTTTTTAATAAAATAACTACATTTTCATTCAACAACCTAATATAATGGTATGTCATTTCAAATATTAGATTGATATATATATATATATATACACACACACACACACAATAAGATGACATCGACCTTAGAAAAGTACTGTAGTAATACATGAAACTGGTTGGCCGGACATTGGGATAATATTACTATACAAACTATTCTTAAAATAAATAATCCTAATCGTTGGTTTTGTAAAACAGTAGAATTCCTATAACCTAAAATACTAGCACATGTCGTATATTGGAATTGGAGTTCCAATGGTTTAACTGTAATATCCCCGATCCGGGAGATGTTACCGACAGGGAACAAGTTGTACCATTCCCTTGAACCTCTGACTCTTCACAATCAACAATTACGAATACTTTTTCTCTATTAAAATACCATAAGTATAAACCGTAGCCCAAGCTTAATAACATAACATACACTCACATCTATAACTGAAAATTAATACCACAGTTTATAATGACTACCTCAACTTAAAGACTAATACATACTTTTACTTACTCTGACCGGACTCTTACTCTTTCTGAGTTGAACTGTGGACTCCAAACCCTAATGACTGCATCAGTATCCGTCTTTTCGAGCTTGTCCTCTGAGAATACCTACAAAACAATGAAACATTGAGTGAGGGATTAGATCGTTGTACGATCAAAGTGAGTGGATGAAAAATAAACTGCTGATGTAAAAACATTTGATCTAAAACTAAAGTGTTAGACATTATGTCCCATAGCGTCACTGTTTGTAAATGATATGGTATTATTGTACAAAATTAACTATGTGATAATGAAATTGCCTTTTGCCGTTTTGTAATATTATTTACTTTGACTAATAAATGGCGAAAGTCCATATGATTAATACTGGATTGAGATGATATGAGACAGTATCAATCTGTAAAAGTTTAATCATTAAATATCCCTAGTCGGAGTATTATCGAGATCGGACATCGATAATGCGGAATAGACTAGTATTGCGCTTGTGCACGTTGTGAGGGCACAACAGCATAGTTCTCATATATTTAAGTATTGGATACTTATGCAAGTGCAATAGGAGGTTGTGTTTTACCGATGGTACGGAAAACAGCTTCGCTCTGGATAGACCCCGCGGAATCCCATTGGTAGTATGTCTGCGTGTCTATGGGAGGCCGCATCAGGGTAGGTGTATATGGTCTTAACCTGAGACTTACATCGCTAGTACTTGCGACAATCGGTAAACTTTGGTTTTGGTGGTTGGGGACCCTAACCGGTTCTGTGTACACCTTTTCTGGGTTTATCGAGAATCGTAGTGTGCTGGATGTGATGTCAAGATGGAAGTATCGCTTCAGACATATGGAGGCGATGATCACGCAGGGCACAGAACTAGTACTCTATAAAAGGTTGCAACCGTCGGGACAATATGACTAGGTCAGGATTGTCTGATTTAAAGAGACTAGCTGCTTGATGTCCGATATATGTTTCGTACGGGGCAGACACATCTCCAGCCCCAGGCCTAGCATGTGATCATCCGATACTGGATCGATTTACGCAATACTACGGTATACTACGCCTGATACAGATCTTATATTCCTATTAGAATATTTCTGGAGAATTGGGTAGGCATGGCGCTTTGCTAGAAGCCAACCTTGTCTTGTGAATCGGTAAAGACGTAGTACGAGGTACGTACGTGTTCGGATTATCCGACGACCGTATTTACTGCCAAAATATCCGGAGATCTCTTGGGTCGCTTCCTGAAGATTCACCTATGATATTTGATTCGAACTTAATTAATCTTGGATTAATTGCGGAGAAACTTTATCTCGGATAAAGTGCCTTATTTAGAGAGAGAGAACGATTAATTTGGAATTAATCGATATAATTATTATATTCGATATAATAATCGAAATTCGATTTCGACGCGAAATTAAAATTAGATTTTAATTCGGGCATACGAGTTAATTTAGAATTAATTCGTAAGCGACGTAAATAATAATTTCGCGCTAGGAGCGATTATTTATTTAAATTCGATTTAATTAACGTCGCGACGCTAGCTCGGTATTTCGGAAATATCGAACCCGAACGCGTGAGTGGACGTGGGCCCACTTTCATTGGAAACGTGTGGGGCCCACATGACACTTGTCATTGATATGGCATTGCATGTTAATAGTGTACAAAACACTCTAAGGCATTGCATGGTGATAGTGTGCATTTCACTCAAAGGCTTTGCATGGAGTTTGAGTGTTTGACACTCTAAGCCATTGCATGGATTATGTCATAGATTTATTATTAATTTAATAAATTATAACATAAATATAAATTGATTTTTGGTAATACAAAAATAATTAATCAAAACTCTCTCTTCTCTCTCAAATTGCCGAAACTTCACCATTGAAGGGCAAAGGAAGATTTGATCTTCCATTCTCCATTTTTGCTAGCACAAGCAAGGGATCAAAGGAGGTGATAGGGAAACCATCAAAGAGCTTGGAATACAAGAGCTTGGAGCTTGGAGTCTTCTTCCTCCTCTTGGCCGAAACCAACCAACTTGGAGCTTGGAGATTCAAAGGTTTTGTTCATCTTCTTCATCACATAACTTTGTAAGTATGATTCCGCCATGCTTCAAGTCTTTTATATATATTCATTTTAGTATTTCATATGTTTAATCTTTGTTTGGGACCTATATAATAGAAACCAACAATGGTATCATTGAGCTAGGTTTAAGCATGAAATACTTTAGGTTAAAATTTGGGTAAAATTGATTGAAGCATGTTCTTGTGAAATTTGATGAATGAGTATGCTTATATGTATGTTAAATGACATTATATGAAATCAATTTTATGAAAAATGCATTGGATGATTTTTCCCCAAAATTTTGACCTTGGCCGAATGGGTGTGTTAATTGATTAAAGCATGTTCTTATGAAATTTGATTAATAAGTATGCTTGCATGTGTATAACATGATGTTATATAGAATCAATTTTATGAAAAATGCATTGGATGATTTTTCCCCACCTTGGCCGAATGGCATGATGAAATTGAAATAAGCATGTTCTTATGAAATTTGATTAATAAGTATGCTTGCATGTGTATAACATGATGATATATGGAATCAATTTCATGAAAAATGCATTGGATGATTTTTCCCCAAATCCATGCCTTGGCCGAATGTGTTACTACTACTTGGAGTAGATTGAAATTTTGTGTTTAAGATCATTAGATGACTTAGAACGTGTACGGGACGTAGATTAGTAATTCAATCGGATTGAAAAACAAATCGACACAAAAACTCACCTTGGCCGAATAACAAGGACATGAAATGGAGTTGAATTTTGATAAAATTAATGTTGGACATTAATTTGACAAATACATGATTAATAAATTAAATGGGTATTTTTGAAATATTTGGTTAATATATTAATCTTGATATTACACTTTAATTAATTGGACTTTAATGTTTGGAATATTAAAATTTAATTAATGGGCTTTAATAATTTAATTGGGCCTTATGGGCTTAAAATTGGTTTTATGGCACTTAAGGGTGATTCCTTATTTGGGCTTGGCAATTGGGTTTGACCCACATTGACCAAAAGCCCAAGCCTTAATAAATCAATTCTAAGCCCATTTGACTTGAATTAAATTCAACATTGGATGTTAATTGGGCTTTGAGACCCAATAGGATTAGATTTAGAATCTAAGTCTTTAAAGCATATTAAAAGTGTAAACATTTGATTTGGAATTAAATAATTGGATTAGTATTGAATACGAATTGAATTAGATTTAATTAGTAGTTCGATGTAATTCGCGAATTCGTACTTTATGTACTTATTCTCAATCGAGTTGGACTCGCACAAAATCAAACCGTTGTTTGAACATTGGATGATCACATTAACAAAGACTAATTAATTGGATTAGATTGGTTGTAAAAGCATGTCTTGTTTGAATATATATGTATGTGATGAATGAATAGTGTATATCGGATGGATATTAGAAGGGAAAAGGTAATTTGAAATTATTGTAAATTTGGAATTTATAAATTGGACCTGCGTGTCCAGCCTTATCTCTTTATCTCTTTGTATTCTCTTCTCACCTAATTCCCCTCAATGTAAATGAGGTTTCTCTTATTGTATTATGTAATTGGGTAGTTGTAGAATAGTGCTAGCGGGGAGAGGAAAGGGAGTGATTTGTTCTAGGAACAAGTTGTTTAAATATCCATCCGCATATCACTATTACTTTACTTTACGCGCTTTATGATGTTTTAGAAGCATGCTTAAGGGTGTATGATGATGAGACCTAACAAAGATAAATAAATTGGTTGCCAATTACGCGAAAAATCCCTCAAACAATATTAAGCGATTTTCCTTCCGTTGAATGATTCTTTCTCAAGATCCGAAATTGGCATTGGTTTGTTGGCCAAAGTCAAGACCTTTGTCAATTGAGGATGTTTTGAATCATGAGAATTTTGTTACACATCGGTGTCCTGTCCAAGTTGTGATTTGTTGGCCAAAGTCAAGATCACTTCTTGTCCATCGACATTGATTACGAAATTTTCCTTGTCAATGGGTCCCGCTTAACTGGAATCATTAGGTTTGTTGTGCCAAAGCCAAGGCTTAGTTGATTCAGAGGAAATGGTTAGGAAAATGTATTGGATACATTGACATATGTATTAGATATATATGTTTCGAACTTGGATGTCCACCTAACCGGATCTAGGAATTGGATGGGATCCAATTGATCTTCGAGATCTACCTAGTTAAATATCATACAATACTTTGTTGGCCAAAGTCAAGGTTGTGTGTTATTTAACAGGATCCTAGCCCACTAGGAAATTAGATTTCCCGAGTTGTCTACAGAGGGTTAGAAACTTGAAGAAAATAGTGGGAGGCTATTATTGAATTTGCAATTTCGTTCAGATACTTAGCCTTACGCGTCTTTCAAAACATTTCGTCAATATTTTAATTAGTTGGACTAATATATTGTTATTTTATTTGTAACAGTTTGACTGTACCCATAACATCGTTGACTTTATAGTTGGACTATAGTTGTCAAGATGATTGGCAAAGGTAATATCCGCGACATAATCATGGGTGATAATGTCTTCAGAGGGACAAACTTTGCCGACTGGGAAATGAACCTCAAGATAGTGCTTGGGGCTGAGAGGATACTGTATACTATTCAGAGACCTCTCCCGCCTAAACCCACTGAGCCACTGGAGCTAGAGTTATGGAAAACTCATAGTGATGATTGTGACCAAGCTCAGTCAGTTATGCTAGCTGCAATGACCCAGCATTTCAGACGCCAGAATAGGGACTTGGATCCCTATAACATGATGGCAAGATTGCGTGATCTTCACCGCACTAATAAGCGGATGAAGAGGTACGAGCTAGTAAGGAAACTCTTCCGCTCCCGGATGACAGATGGCGCATCAGTTGAAGCCCACGGGGCTCAAATGATCGCCGATATTGATGAGTTGGCCAATATGGGAATAGTCTTGGAGGCTGAGCTGACTATAGATATGATCTTGCAGTCACTTCCTGATACTTGGAAACAAATCATAGTCAACTACAAGTTGATGGATACAGATGACACTCTTGGAGAGCTGTTATCTATATTGAAGGAGTCCGAAAGGGAACTCCTAAAGGGGAGCAAGCGCGAGGCGCATTTTGCATCGACCTCTCATGCGCCAAAGGGTGGCCCCAAGGCAATTGGAGGTGCAAAGAAGAAGAAGTTCAAGAAAAAGGGCAAAGGCAAGTTGACATCTGCTTCTAGGAAGCCAAGGGACAAATCTCACGACATCTGCCTCAACTGCGGCAAGAGGGGTCACTGGAAACGTGACTGCCGAATGGGCAAGGGGCAGAAGGAGGATATCAAGGATGGCAAGGCTATCGCTTCTGGTATGTTTGTTATTGAGATAAATATGAATACTTCTAGTTTTAAAAATTGGATTTTTGATTCTGGTTGTGGTGCTCATATTGTACTGATGTGCAGGATCTGCAGGATAGCAGGGTGCTGGCATCCGGGGAGATGGATCTACGGGTTGGAAACGGAACACCAGTTGCTGTTTTGGCCGTAGGGACTTTTGTTTTAGAACTGCCCTCGGGGCATGAACTTAAACTTTTGAACTGTTATTATGTACCTAGTTTAACTAGGAATATTATATCTGTATCCTTGTTAACCCAGCAGGGTTACACTTTTGTATTCAGGAACACTGGGTGTTATTTATATAAAAATGATGCAGAAATTTGCACAGCTGTTGCAAATAACGGTCTTTATATTTTGAATATAAATGAATCTCCTAAAATAACGAACAAAAGGCTCAAAGAAATAATCTAAAAGATGAAGCTTATATGTGGCATTGTCGTCTGGGACACATCAACAAGACTCGCATATCCACACTTTCGAAGAGTGGGTACTTGGACGAATTTGATCCCAATTCATATGACGTCTGCGAATCTTGTCTTTTAGGCAAAATGCCTAAATCACCTTTTAGCGGTAAAGTGAACGTGCCACAGAACTGTTGGCTCTTGTACATACTGACGTATGCGGGCCCATGTCTGGCCAGGCTAGAGGTGGATTTCACTACTTCGTAACCTTTACAGATGATGCATCTCGTTACGGTTATGTGTATCTTATGAGACACAAGTCGGAAACTTTTGAGAAATTCAAAGAGTTTCGACACGAAGTGGAGAAACAAACAGGGAAGATATTAAGACATTACGGTCAGACCGTGGTGGCGAATACTTAAGTTATGAGTTTCAAGATTACTTGAAAGAATATGGTATTCTTTCACAGTGGACTCCTCCTGGAACACCGCAATTAAACGGTGTGTCCGAACGGAGAAACCGCACCTTGTTAGACATGGTAAGGTCAATGATGAGTCGCACTGAGCTACCAATATCCTTCTGGGGATATGCATTAAACAGTGCTATACTTATATTTGAATAAGGTACCGTCGAAGTCTGTTGAACAGACTCCATATGAGATATGGACAGGAAGGAAACCAGGTTTCTCTTTCCTGAAGATTTGGGGATGCTGGGCATATGTTAAACGTTTGGAAGGTACCAAACTTGAACCCAAATCTGATAAATGCCTTTTCGTTGGATATCCTAGGGAAACCAAAGGATATTACTTCTATCACCCACAAGAGAACAAAGTATTTGTTGCTCTACATGCGGTTTTCCTTGAGAAGGAATTCCTAAATGCAGTGGCAAGTGGGAGGAAAGTAGAACTCGATGAAGATCGTAGTGATACTGTTCCTGGCAATGAATCAATGACGGAACATGAACAGACCATCCGGGATGAGTCTGTACCACAAACTTCACATACACAAGGACCGCGTAGGTCGGAGAGAGTCAGAACAATACCTGAGAGGTATGGGTTCCTGATCTCACCTCATGTAGATATTAATCTTATTGAGGATAATGAGCCGGCTACGTATGAGGAAGCGATACAAAATATCGATTCCGCTTTATGGCAAGAAGCCATGAAGTCCGAGATGGATTCCATGTACGCCAACCAAGTTTGGACACTGGTTGATGCACCAGAAGGTGTGAAGCCTATTGGATGCAAATGGATCTTCAAGAAGAAGACCGACATGGATGGCAACGTACAAACGTACAAAGCTAGGCTTGTAGCGAAGGGGTATCGTCAACAATATGGTATTGATTATGACGAAACCTTCTCACCCGTTGCCATGATTAAATCCATTCGGATAATGCTTGCAATAGCTGCATATTTCGATTACGAGATATGGCAGATGGACGTTAAAACCGCTTTCCTTAACGGAAACCTTTTGGAGGATGTTTATATGCAACAGCCTGACGGTTTTATCGTACCTAGACTTGCAAACAAGGTTTGTAAGTTAAATCGATCCATTTATGGATTAAAGCAAGCATCACGGTCATGGAATCAGCGTTTTGATGAGATCATAAAGGAATATGATTTCGTGCAAAACGCAGATGACCCTTGTGTATACAAGAAGGTTAGTGGGAGAGCACTTACTTTTATTGTCCTTTATGTCGACGACGTATTGCTAATAGGCAATGACATTCCCATGCTGACGTCGGTGAAAGCTTGGCTTTCATTAAAATTCTCCATGAAAGATCTGGGAGAAGCAGCCTTTATTCTTGGAATAAAAATCTACAGGGATAGATCTAGAAAGCTGCTTGGACTCTCCCAGAGTACATACATTGATAAAGTGTTGAAGCGATTCAACATGGAACAATCCAAGAAGGGATTGGTTCCAATGATACGAGGTACCTCTCTGTCTAAAGACATGTGTCCTAAGACTCAGGAAGAGAGGGACAACATGAGTCGGATACCGTTCGCCTCGGCAGTCGGATCGATCATGTATGCTATGATATGTACACGACCTGATGTCTCATATGCTTTGAGCATGTGCAGTCGCTATCAGGCCGATCCAGGTGAAGGTCACTGGATAGCAGTTAAGAATATCCTTAAGTATCTTAAACGAACTAAGGATGCTTTCTTAATTTATGGAGGTGGAGAACTTGCGGTATCTGGGTATACCGATGCAAGTTTCCAAACCGACAAAGATGACTACAAGTCGCAATCCGGGTACATTTTTTGTTTGAATAACGGAGCAGTGAGCTGGAAATCTTCCAAGCAAGATACTGTTGCCGATTCAACAACAGAAGCGGAGTACATCGCTGCATCTGAAGCAGCAAAGGAGGCAGTTTGGATCCGAAAGTTCCTAATCGGATTAGGGGTAGTTCCGTTAGCAGCTGAGCCCGTTCCATTGTATTGTGACAATAACGGAGCTATAGCACAGGCTAAGGAACCAAGGTCTCATCAAGGTCCAAGCATGTTCTTCGACGTTACCATCTGATTCGGGAGATTATACATCGTGGCGATGTAAAGGTCGAGAAGGTCACATCAGATGACAACATTGCAGATCCGCTGACGAAGGCTGTTCTTCAGCAAGTTTTTGAACGACACATACATAGTTCGGGTATTAGATGCTTGAGTGACTGGCTATAGGCCAAGTGGGAGATTGTTAGACATTATGTCCCATAGCGTCACTGTTTGTAAATGATATGGTATTATTGTACAAAATTAACTATGTGATAATGAAATTGCCTTTTGCCGTTTTGTAATATTATTTACTTTGACTAATAAATGGCGAAAGTCCATATGATTAATACTGGATTGAGATGATATGAGACAGTATCAATCTGTAAAAGTTTAATCATTAAATATCCCTAGTCGGAGTATTATCGAGATCGGACATCGATAATGCGGAATAGACTAGTATTGCGCTTGTGCACGTTGTGAGGGCACAACAGCATAGTTCTCATATATTTAAGTATTGGATACTTATGCAAGTGCAATAGGAGGTTGTGTTTTACCGATGGTACGGAAAACAGCTTCGCTCTGGATAGACCCCGCGGAATCCCATTGGTAGTATGTCTGCGTGTCTATGGGAGGCCGCATCAGGGTAGGTGTATATGGTCTTAACCTGAGACTTACATCGCTAGTACTTGCGACAATCGGTAAACTTTGGTTTTGGTGGTTGGGGACCCTAACCGGTTCTGTGTACACCTTTTCTGGGTTTATCGAGAATCGTAGTGTGCTGGATGTGATGTCAAGATGGAAGTATCGCTTCAGACATATGGAGGCGATGATCACGCAGGGCACAGAACTAGTACTCTATAAAAGGTTGCAACCGTCGGGACAATATGACTAGGTCAGGATTGTCTGATTTAAAGAGACTAGCTGCTTGATGTCCGATATGTTTCGTACGGGGCAGACACATCTCCAGCCCCAGGCCTAGCATGTGATCATCCGATACTGGATCGATTTACGCAATACTACGGTATACTACGCCTGATACAGATCTTATATTCCTATTAGAATATTTCTGGAGAATTGGGTAGGCATGGCGCTTTGCTAGAAGCCAACCTTGTCTTGTGAATCGGTAAAGACGTAGTACGAGGTACGTACGTGTTCGGATTATCCGACGACCGTATTTACTGCCAAAATATCCGGAGATCTCTTGGGTCGCTTCCTGAAGATTCACCTATGATATTTGATTCGAACTTAATTAATCTTGGATTAATTGCGGAGAAACTTTATCTCGGATAAAGTGCCTTATTTAGAGAGAGAGAACGATTAATTTGGAATTAATCGATATAATTATTATATTCGATATAATAATCGAAATTCGATTTCGACGCGAAATTAAAATTAGATTTTAATTCGGGCATACGAGTTAATTTAGAATTAATTCGTAAGCGACGTAAATAATAATTTCGCTAGGAGCGATTATTTATTTAAATTCGATTTAATTAACGTCGCGACGCTAGCTCGGTATTTCGGAAATATCGAACCCGAACGCGTGAGTGGACGTGGGCCCACTTTCATTGGGAAACGTGTGGGCCCATGACACTTGTCATTGATATGGCATTGCATGTTAATAGTGTACAAAACACTCTAAGGCATTGCATGGTGATAGTGTGCATTTCACTCAAAGGCTTTGCATGGAGTTTGAGTGTTTGACACTCTAAGCCATTGCATGGATTATGTCATAGATTTATTATTAATTTAATAAATTATAACATAAATATAAATTGATTTTTGGTAATACAAAAATTAATTAATCAAAACTCTCTCTTCTCTCTCAAATTGCCGAAACTTCACCATTGAAGGGCAAAGGAAGATTTGATCTTCCATTCTCCATTTTTGCTAGCACAAGCAAGGGATCAAAGGAGGTGATAGGGAAACCATCAAAGAGCTTGGAATACAAGAGCTTGGAGCTTGGAGTCTTCTTCCTCCTCTTGGCCGAAACCAACCAACCTTGGAGCTTAGAGATTCAAAGGTTTTGTTCATCTTCTTCATCACATAACTTTGTAAGTATGATTCCGCCATGCTTCAAGTCTTTTATATATATTCATTTTAGTATTTCATATGTTTAATCTTTGTTTGGGACCTATATAATAGAAACCAACATAAAGTTCCATAAATAGTTTTATATAAAAACTCTTTATAAAACTTGTCTTTCTGAAAACTACTTTTGAATGTCTGGTTTTGTAAACTTGCATCTAAAGATCTATTCTGAAAATTTTTCCTGAAATTTCAGTTTTTCTAAAAACTGTTTTCTAAAATCTGATCTATGAAAACTGATATATCTCTGAAAAACTTGACGTATGGGTGCTTATGTATCATATCACCGTCCCCTCATACGCCTAACTAGAGCAAGGATTGTAAATCCATGTCTTTGGGGCGTTACATATCGCCATCCCCCAAAACATGCCACTACTGTCACTAAAACTGGTGGGCTTGGGGCATTACGTATCGCCGTCCCCCAAGCCACTGATCTAGAATTGGGGGTGCAGATATTTTCTACCTTCCAAGTTCTGAAACTAGGATCTAGGGGCATCTTTCATCCCTAGTCGTGAACTAAGATCTGAGAGCATTACGTATCGCCGTCCCCCTAGTCCTCTATTTGTGTACATGTGTTGTCCGTCAATTCCACGTATGTACAAGTTACATATTGGGATGGTTTTTTCCCCCATTCCTCGAAAAACAAAATCATCTGCTGAAAATGCTTCTTTCTCCAATATAACTTAAATCATAAACTTTTATGAAATGATTGCAATAAAAATAATCTAACGCCCTAAAGCATAAAATAAGTCTGATATAAATATAACAAAATGAAAGTCAATTTAAAAAGGTAGTGTCTACTCACTGTTTTGGAGTTCCGCTAGTCTTTCTTCACTTTGCTGGTGAAACTTGTGGTTCATGCGATGATCTATCATCGATAGTTTCGATAAGAAAATGGACTAAGATTAAATCGATCGGAATCAAGAAAAATTTTCCTATTCAAATAAGGGCTATCACTCTGAGGAAAATCGTATGTCATGACGTACTATATACCTACAGGTTGATACGAGACTCTTAGGGTGGCCTCTAACACGCTGGGGTGAAACTAGAATGAATTAAAAACTATTTGGAGAAATTTTTTATCTTCTGTCATGACGCAAAGTGTTGCACGTCGCGATGCAAACGTTCCAAAATCGGCTCAAAATTTTCCATTAAGCGTCGCGACTCTAAAACTTTTGGCGTCACGTCGCGAACCTGATGTTTGATCTCGCATCGCGACGTAAGGTGTTGCGCGTCGCGATGCAAATAAACCAAAAACTGACCTAAATTTTCCACTACACGTCGCGACGCTAAACCCTTTTTCATCACGATGCGAACCTGATTTCCAAGTTTCTGCATTTCCTTTCTCAAGCCTATATCTCCCCAAATGCCTTCTAAAGACTTCTTTATCAATTTTTATTACATAAACCGTTCCATTTAGCCTCAAATTAACATCCAAAATACTCCTAACATCAACTTTTATCCATTCTATTAACTCCACTTAATTCTACCCAAAGTTGAACAAGTTGGGATTTTTCCCCAATCACCATTTTCTTAACACCACAATCATTCATTCATCATCACATCCAAGTTAATCAACCTACTATAATCATCAAAACTTAAAAAATCAAAATATAGCAATTAAGATCAAGTCTCATACCTTCTTTATTTTGATTCCCAGCACTTCCAAAGCCTCTAAAGGCTGCTAAGCCCTTCCATTCTATGTTTCTTTTTTTCTTCATATTCTCTCTTTCTTTTTCTTCTATTCTTCCTCTCTTCTTCTCTTCTTCTCCTTCTTCTCTTTCTCCTTCACATATCTTTCTTTCTTTTTGTTTTTTAGGATTCATGAATAGTTCCCTTATATACTTGGCCATTTAAAAAAATAAGAAAAAAGTAGAATTTTCAAGAAACTTGAAGAATTTACTAGAATTCCCTCATGTACTATTCATCCAAATTATTGATCTGCATTTTTGGCTAACTTATGGTTTGAATTTGGAAAAACGTTCAACGTGAAAATTGTAGGTCTCGATCTCAGATTTCCGATGATATAAAACTCATAGATATTATAGTTTGTATGAGAAAGTTACGTCTCAAATACCATGGGCTGTCCAGAGTGGAACATCATAGAATCTCGCATCGAAGTTTCAAAGAATGTACTGTTTATCCATAAATTCATTCCATGAATGTATATATGCTTAGACATAATTTTTTATTTCGTAACACTCATCCCGTGATGTAACAGTACTACAGTCAACAGTAGTAGACACCACCGGTCGTTACAAATTCTCCCCCCTTAAATAGGATTCGTCATCGAATCCTCTTTAAACTTGGGATCTTATCTTAGATCACAGGATTTATGGGATCCTTATAAATCACATACTTAGACTGACTACAAACCCATCTCGTTTTATCCACTGTATTATATCATTCCTCAATGATTTCCGAGTGCTACCAATACGCCACAGGATAATGTGACGATCATAATAAACCTAGAATGTCATGTCTTGGAAGTTATAATTAGAGATGTAGACTAACTTGTTGTTGTGAACTTCTTACTTTGCTGTAACTATTTTGTATAATCAGGGCTTCTAAATGACTTAACAACTAAAGCCTTTTCCCGGCTGATCATTTACTTTGCCATACTTGGGTAAGCTGCTTCAGAATTCATGACTTCAGTGAATATCCTTTAAGTTCTTTACTATGAGGTACAACCTCGTTCATGCTTTATAAGATCTTCGCTGAGTATTCTTAACCACCTCATTTCAGGACCTCTAGCTGTTCTCAACATTAATTTGACTTGATCAGTTTCTTAATAGCTGGTACCTTTGACTCTTACTAAAAATATTGATGTCTCCATACTTGTACTCAATACTCCTTTTGCTCCACTTGTCCAACTTTATCTTAATATTCTTTCTCATCACTTAGCTACTTAATTCTTTATATTCTCCTTGCAAAACTTCATCTGCTTATGTTACTGCCTAGGGCTTCTTAGCTTACTGTTACTGTTCCCGATGATGCTTATACTAAAAAGATTGCTTCTGGGTAGATTCTAGTGGTCCTCCTTAACTGCTATAGTTTCAAGCTTAATTGTATGCATCTTGGTGCTTAAACCGTATTCCCTGTTATTAACATCGATGTTGACATTTTTGGCCTGCTAAAAATCATTTCCTTTTTGTACTTTTCCTCATTGATACTGTAAATCTGATTGATGTTCTTTCACATCCACTTGGTTTCTATACCTGATTGCATGCTATGATACCTCGTCTTTATTGTTTTCTATATTGTAATAAACTTATTTTCTCGGTTCTATACTATACTATACTTTTTCCAATACTTACTTGATATTTTCTCCTATTTTCGTTGCGCCATGATAATTTTACTTCCAAACCTTGTGCCTGCTGACCTTTTCATTTACTCTTCTGCTCTGTTTTGTAACTGAAACTTCTAAAATCTATATCTCTGTCTTATTATCCAAAAGATGTCATCTCTCACATATCTCTAGTAATGTTTAACGATGTTCTTTTACATCATCGTTACTACTTAACTAGTACTTTCTCTCTTCATCGTTTCATCTAGATAACTTTTCTTCTAGATCTCTCACTTAGAATAATTTCCTCTTTTATTATGTTCTCGTACTATATCTAAAGGTTTTTTATTTCGATATATTCCACTTTGTATTCTCTTGTTTCTGGGGATATCTTGAGACGAACATCGAAGTTTATCATTATTGTCGTAGTTTAATGAGGGCTGGGAATGTGGGTACTTTTCTTGAGGTCTTTCTCTTTATGGTGATCTGGTGGCATATATTTTTTATCTAGGAGCCTATGACTCTCGTGTATACATGTCTGGTGCCTTTTCCTATAGTTAGGGTACTACTGCTAAAACTGTCTGGTTTGCTTTCTCCAACTTTACTCCTGATCATATAGAACAATCGATCTCTCCACATTTTCTGTGAAAACACTCTAGAGTCAAGCTCTCTAAAAACTTTCTCGTACTGCCTCTGTACTTATTCCTGATTAGTCTCTATTGTTTAACCCTCTCACTTCGTTATTTTCTTCCTCTGAGTACTGTTATACTCTATTTGTTATTCTTCCTTATGAAACTTGCTCCGCTACAAAGGTTCCTTCCTTGTCTCAGTCCTTAAACTTCTTACTCCTTACTTTCAAAAAACTCTATTTACTTCGATTACTTAGGACATCTCCTACTAAATCTTTGGTTCAGGTGTTACTTTTACCTAGCCCTTCTTTAATTCAACTTATTATAGTTTCGAACCATTCTATCTCATGCTTCTTATCTACATTTCATTGAACTCATCGATTTTCCTATCTAGCCATCTCGTAAAACATCTATTATGTCAATTGCTATTATTTACTGATCCTTCTCTTTACTAGGCTCTAAGTTGAGGAGTGAGCATATACATTCCATAAGAATCCGTGGATACGCATTCTGTTTAACACTCAAGTTCGGTGATGATCTGGTTAAATATCTATATGCTTATTGGAATCATAGTTTCTAGAAGAAAAGGTCATTATTCATTCTGCAAGATCCTGGTCGACTACTCCATGTCTTGGGGCCACAAAATTATTATCAATTTTCTACACCACTATCTTCTCATTATGTTAACTTTATGCATGAATGTTCTGAATTTCCTTGTTACTTTTCGTATTCCACTTAATTACTTTCGTATCCTAACTCTTGGTTCTTAGTTGTGCTCTTGCTATAGGCTACAACTTTACCATCTAATCACATTGTCCTCACTGATACTTTTGTTAAATTTTTTAAGTGCCTCTATCTCTGGGGTTTTTCCTCTTATACCTTCCACATATCTCAACTAGCATTGGGTGGAACTGTAGGTTCAAATACATTGAGCTATTATGTGGACTTTTACTAGTACTGTAAACCTCATCTTGACTTGCTTAGATCTTTGGGCTATACTAGATTCTTTCCTTTACTTCCTCTAAACTTCTTCTTCTGAGTGATCTATCTTTCCATGATTTTCTGTCTCTATTCTTAGAGTAAACTTTTATCGGGCTCCCTTATTATTATTATTATATCTATGTTGTTGTGGACACGGCCACAGAGGTGTGCGATGCTGTTCAGGCTCGTGGCCCGGTCGGGAGTACGGAGTAGCCCGCGGGGGACTAAACCGGAGAATAAATGGAGTCGCCACCCAGTGTGAACTGGGAAATGATTTAAGGCCGCACTCACCCCTCGCAAGGGAAGACCTCAAACCGTTAGGTTCGGAATGGTCCATTACTTATGCCAATTGTAATGAAAGGATTTATGCAATAATATAACCAAGTCTTATGCAACACATGCAAGATAATTTAAATAAACACACGAATTTGCACACCCATAAACATAAATAAAAATGAAGGCAAATGCTTAATTCTATAAACGTATTGAACAATGAAGCACAATAATGTAATTAACAATAACTGTAAAAGCATTAATAATAAAAGCGGATAATTAAGTACGTAATGTAAAAGAAATAACTAAAAGAGGCAAGCATGCATGGAAGAAAATGTGAAGTGATGCGGCATAATGAATAAAGATAACTAATTGGATGAACACGAAGCGATAAATAACAAACAAAAAAGCGAATAACTAAATTAGAAGAAAAATGGTGTGACCCGGCGCAGCAAAACATGGTGGTAAAGGTAGCATTTTGGCTTTTCCCTCAAATGGAGGACCTTTAGCTCAACGTGATTAGCCCATGCACACGAGATAGCAATGCGAAAATAAATAAAGCAATAACAAGCGAAAAGTAAATAACGGAATAATAAAATAAATGCGACCAAGGCCGACATCTATATGGGACCTCGTATGCCTGATTGAACATATTTCACATTCAATCAAGTATACCTCGTCCGGCGTGGCAAAACATCGTGGTAAAGGTAGCCTTTTGGAATTTCCCTCGAATAGAAGACCTTTGATCCATCCTTTTAAGTCGCTTCTCGGAAGTGCGTTACACCGTCACCGGAAGGGTTAACATTTCCACTGTTTTTCTGGTTTGCCATTGTTTTGGGCTGCTGTTTTCTTCACTTTTTTCGATGATTTAGTTGCTATTTCGGGTGGTTATTTAGGGATTGTTTTTTGGTGTTTCGGGGACTATTTTTGGTCGGTGATGGGCTGCCGTTTGAGGGCTATTTTAGGAACTATTTTGGGGATGATTTTGCACTGTTTTGTTGTTCAGTGGAGGGGTATTTATTCACGGCAATTGGCAGGTTTGGTTTAGGGCTGTTTGTTCACGTTGACTTGGGTTTTTTTGGTCAGTGAAGGGCTACTAGGGTTTGGTGGCTGTGTTTTGGCTGCTTTGGGGACGTGTGTTAGGTGCGTGAGGGGTAATTTTTTTTGTCAGTAAATGGCGTGCCAAGTGAAGGGTTATTTGCAGGTTGAAAGGTTGTTGTGCGTGGATTAAAGGGCGTGTGTGGAGAGGGTCAGTGCGTTGAATGTTTGTTGTAAGTGAGTGGCTTGTGTCGAGAGAGAGGTAGAGGGGAGGCCGAGAGAGAGTGTTGATGATAAGTGATCCATGTGTGTTTGTTGCGTTTTGGCTAGGTTGAAGAAGGGACGTGGTTAGGGGTTCAAAATGGTGTCGTAAGTGGCGTCTTTGGTGTGAGTGGAGTGCAAGATCTGCGTGAGGGGCTGTTGGCTTAGATTTTTGTGTGAGGAGCGTGAGGGTTTTGAAGATCTGTGAGGGGTTTTATTAGTTTAGGGTTTTTAGAGAGAGCTGAGAGTTAGGGTTTATTGTTACTTTACGGTTTTGAGAGAGAGGAGACCGGGAGTGTTTTGGGGTTCTTTTAGTTTTGTTATTTTTTTTTGTTGAAGTCGTGAAGGTTTAGAGGGATAAGTAAGAATCCGAGAGCATTAGGGTTTGCATTAAGTTATATTTTATAGTGGTGCAGTAGGGTTAGGATTATGCATGGGTTTTCAAAAGGAAACAAATCAAGTAATTATAGGTGTATTCAATTAATTTTTTTTTGGAAAGAAAATTTCTATTTTTGGTGGGGGAATATCTTTAATTTGGGAGGTGATTTATTTAATTTAGGAAGGGGATTTACTTAGATTAGGAAAGGGATTTGATTTAATTTAGGGAGGGGATTTTATTTAATTTGTGACATGTGTTAAATGTGACTTAATTATTTTTGGATTTGGGCTTTGGGCGAAATGGGCTTTGGATGGGTGCGGGGGTTTTGGGCCAAGTGGGCTTTTCATGGGATGCGAGGGTTTTGGACCGAGGCTAATATTTTAAAATATAGATCAATCAAGCGAACCCGAGGCTAATTAGCGAGTTAAATTTGATAAGGTATTTATTTCCTGAATTTTCCCTTCCAACGTCCGTTTTCCCGTGACTTCTGTAACTTATCGGGTAGTACCTCCATGCGAGGCTCATCATCGGGCTTCATGCAAAAATACATTGTCTATAGTCGCCCCCACTTTGATGGGACTTGTGCAATGTATGACAGTGACAATCCTATCAAAGTCATGCATGCATTTTTTTTTACTTACCTGGCTCGCTAGATGTTGCCGAACTTACCGGTTGTTCTGAGATGCTTTAAACTGAGTTGATCTGGCGGTGAGGTGCTTCGACTCCTGGGCTTTGTTCCCGAACACCGAGTGAGCTGCTTTTGATTTCTGGGCTTTGTTCCCAAACTGAATTAATGGATGGCGAGGTGCTTTGACCTATGGGCTTTGTTCCCGAACCATCTCTGGGCTTTGTTCCCGGACTGTGTTGACTGTGGGCTTTGTTCCCGGACTGTGTTGACTGTGGGCTTTGTTCCCGAGCTGCTGAATGTGGGCTTTATTTCCGAACTGTGTTAAGATTGTGGGCTTTATTCCCGAGCTGTACTGAATGTAGGCTTTGTTCCCTGGGATTTATTCCCGAACAGTGTAGAGAGTGGGCTTTGTTCCCGAATTAAGATGATGGGGCAGGCTTTATTCCCGAACTGAATTGATTGTGGCCTTTATTCCCGAACTGTGTTAAATGTGGGCTTTGTTCCCGAATTGTGTTAAGTGTGGGCTTTATTCCCAAACTGTGTTGAGAGTGGGCTTTTTTCCCGAATTGAGATGAGAGTGGGCTTTGTTCCCTGGGCTTTGTTCCCGAACTGTGTAGATTATAAGCTTTATTCCCGAGCTGTACTGAATGTGGGCTTTGTTCCCTGGGCTTTATTCCGGAACCGTGTAGAGAGTGGGCTTTGTTCCTGAATTGAATGAGGGGTGCGGGGTTTATTCCCGAACTGAATTGATTGTGGGCTTTATTCTCTGGGCTTTATTTCCGAACTGTGTTGAATGTGGGCTTTATTCCCTGAGCTTTGTTGAACGTGGGCTTTGTTCCCTAACTGTATTGATTGTGAGATTTATTCCCTAGGCTTTCCTGAACGTGGGCTTTGTTCCATTAGCTTTATTCCCAAAGTGTGTTGAGTGTGGGCTTTATTCCCAAACTGTGTTGAATGTGGGCTTTGTTCCCGAACTGTTTTGAGAGTGAGTTTTTTTCCCGAACTGTGTGTCTTAGCCGTTTTTCTTCAAAACCTGCGAACAAAAATAAGACAAAGATAGCGTGCATGTGACGTGTATGCATGTATGCATGGAAGTATTTCCTATTCCGATGGGTTAGGCCTTGCTGGTGCTTTTTGGTGCCCTTTGCCTACAAATGTCTTTGGTCCCCCCCAAGGCTTGCTTACAATTTCTTTCTGTCAATTATATTCCGCTCCTTACTTGAAATTGAAATACCCTCGGGGTTTTCACATGTACCGAGATTAAACACATTTTTCTTTGTCAAGTTAATGTCAAATACGCTCATGTCACGCATGTTATGACGCAAACCGAAAATATTCGAACAAGTAAGCAAAACAATGTCTTTATGACTAATAAATGCGAGATTACAAAAATAAACGTCTTCGTCATCTGCAGTCTTGTTTTCTTTGAGTGTCAGATTCTTTGATTGTAGTAATTCTTATTTCTATTTCTTCTTCTCTTTGTCATTGCCTAAGAAGTTTTTCCAGGAATCTATCATCTACTTCATTACATCTTCACTACTGATGTTCTATATCTCCATGCAAAAGGCTTGGTGGTTGAGGGTTCGGAGGACAAGGCTTTCAGGTAGGCCAGAGTTGATCATGTATGTGGGTGGTGGAACAGAGTGGTAATTGGGTAGAAGGTTTTTGTGTGTGTTGGGTTGTTCTTTTCTGGGTCGGGTATCTTATGAGCGTCAATGAGGTTTTGGATCTCATGCCTAAGGCGGGTGCAATTGTCGGTGTCATAGACTTTTTCTTGATGGAAGTAACAGTATAGGTTTAGGTTGAGGTGAGGTGGTACAGGGTTTGGAAATGGTCTAGGTTCTAAAGGTTTTAAGAGTCCTTGCATCTTCAACTTTTCAAACACCTTTGACAAAGGTTTACCAAGATTGGAGAATCGCCTATTTCTGACAGCAGCGACCTCAACAGTAGCGGGCATTGTCCATGAAGGCCCCCCAATGGTCCTTCTATTCTGGCTATAAAACTTCTAATTCTCGGCTTACTCCTCCTCGACATCCATGATAGTTTCCCTCAACTGCCAAAAATCGCTAATCATAGAGGTCATCCTCCTCAGCTTATTATAAATAGAGGGCTTGGTGCCCTTAATGATCATCTTGATCTGGTCATTATCCGAGGTCCGAGTCTGCATTTTCAAGAGCTGACTTCTCTAGCGATCTACATAATCCTTGAAGCTCTCCTCCAGCTTCTGTTTGGTGTTCTCTAAGTCACGGAGCGACAAGTCAATCTCCAAATCTGTGAAATACTGATTTAGAAAGGCCTCTGCTAATGCCCTCCAATCATCCTTGACCTTTCTCTCCAGGCCATGATACCATACCACGGGCGACCCCTCTAGTGACATCCCGAACATCTTTTGAACCTGACTCTTCGACAGACCCACTGAACTCATCACAGAAACATATTGTCGGAGATGGACCATCGGAGCCCCGTTCCCATTGAACTTGGCTATGTCAGGCATCTTGAACTGCGAAGGTAGCTACTCTTCGAAAGTCATCGGATCGTAGTCTAACAAATCTTCATGTTTACCCTTCAACTTGCGGGTAACTGACTCTACTTGATCCCTAAGTTTCTGCAATTGTGCCTAAAACTCGGCTACCTTTCCCATGACATACTCTGCCATGACATCATCAAAAGTAGGGATCTCATCACTCACCCTATTCGGAGGCTCCTCACGCCTGATATTTTCATTGTTTTCTATTCCCCATGTTCGGGGCACTGCCAGATTGGTCACGGCGGTGGCTAAAGCTTGCAACTACTCAGTAATCTTAGTGATGTTGGTCTCTAATTGATCCATGTGGGAAACCTCATTATCTGACTCACTCATGTTTGTTAACAGTTTTTTAACGAGTCTTCCTTCTTCTCTAACCTAACGGATATCTATGATGGCTGTTTGAAACTATGAGTTAGCATGATGCTTGTATGCGTGTGATGCATGTGATATATAAGATGCATGTGGTTACCAAAAGAGAATATATCCTTCCAACCTTATTTCTCCCACACCCGTGGTAAGTCTATTTGTGGGTTCTAAGTATGGCTTATTCAATGCAGCGATGCAAGGTACACAAAATCGCTCTCTCCTATGCTACTGGGTGAACCTTGGCCACTTCTATCCCTTTCCATCAGTAAAAGACAAAGACTGCCCATTTACAACATGGACTAAGCCGATTATGGGATCATGTCATTGTCTAGAAACGATGAATTAGGCTTTCACCAACCGCGGTCATGGGGATGAACTTAGAAGCGTCCAAGAGTTTACAAATATGCCGTAACAAGGCGTATCCTTTCAGGATTAAAGCCAGTGCGGATATTGAACTCATGCTTCTAGCATATTTGAATCATGTTTGCACTTTCTAAACCCATCAAGGTTTTCATACAAGTTGGCCCATTATCATTTCAAAACATTCAATCATATTATTGCGAGGTGCAAACTTGTCCCAGTTGAAAAAGGCCCAACAGGTTTACACTTTTGCGATAATGTGGCTAAATAACTTCAAATGATAGGGGGCCAAAACACAAAGTGGCCCATCGACATTTTGAAAGCTTTTGGCCAAATCGTTACAAGACACAAACTCATCCCAGTTTAAATGGCCCAACAAGTTCACATCTCATGACAAAAAGTCCAAATGAATCCAAATGATGATGGTCCCAAACACAAGCATAGATGGTGGCTTCTATAGGTCATATAACTATGGTTCTCATGCAGTTTTATAGGAGTATTAATAAAGGCTCCCGCCGGTAAAGGGTTGCCCAAAACTAGGTCTCCCCACTCAAGGGTTCGAGCGACCAAGTGAGCGTACCTTTTTTATACCCTAAGGTATGTGCCAACGAGTGATGATACCATATAACGATCCGCCGCTTCGAGCGAAAATGACTTCACGATGCATGAATAACTGTCAAATGGATTTCTCTATTGAAAATTCCCCAGAATGAGGGTGGACCGAACTCTCTTAAATACCCTTACCTCTTAGGCTCTTATCACCTTGGTAACAGGAATACACAATAGATCCTCCAAATTAGTCCATCACTTTAAATATGCTATAAGGTAAGATTTGAGTAAATGATTATCTAGATGTCTTCACAACTTTTCCTTTTGGTTATAAAAAGGTAGTGAGTGAAGGAAGACGCCAAATCATTGTCTAACTCTAATAATACATTTGGTTAAATCAACTTTAGTTTGGAAAGTTTTATTAACCCATTGGCCCCAACCCACTTGTAGACAAGGTTAACTAAAGCAAAAATCACAAACATTAAAAGACATTATTTCGGGGCCGATTCTCTATCCCCAGTGGAGTCGCCAGACTCTGGACACGGCCACAGAGGTGTGCAACACTGTCCGGGCTTGCGGCCCGGTCGGGAGTACGGAGTAGCCCGCGGGGGACTAAACCGGAGAATAAATAGAGTCGCCACCCAGTGTGAACTGGAAATGATTTAAGGCCGCACTTACCCCTCACAAGGGAAGACCTCAAACCGTTGGGTTCGGAATAGTCCCTTACTTATGCCAATTGTAATGAAAGGATTTATGCAATAATATAACCAAGTCTTATGCAACACATGCAAGATAATTTAAATAAACACACGAATTTGCACACCCATAAACCTAAATAAAAATGAAGACAAATGCATAATTCCATAAACGTATTGAACAATGAAGCGCAATAATGTAATAAACAATAATTGTAAAAGCATTAATAATAAAATAGGATAATTAAGTACGTAATGTAAAAGAAATAACTAAAAGAGGCAAGCATGCATGGAAGTAAACGTGAAGCGATGCGGCATAATGAATAGAGATAACTAATAGGATGAATACGAAGCGATAAATAACAAACAAAAAGGGGAATAACTAAATTAGAAGAAAAAGGGTGCGACCCGGCGCGGCAAAACATCGTGGTAAATGTAGCATTTTGGCTTTTCCCTCAAATGGAGGACCTTTGGCTCGACATGATTAGCCCATGTGCACGAGATAGCAATGCGTAAATAAATAAAGCAATAATAAGCGAAAAGTAAATAACAGAATAATAAAAGAGATGCGACCAAGGCCAACATCTATATTGGACCTCGTATGCCCGATTGAACGTATTTCACATTCAATCAAGTATACCTCGTCCGACGCTGCAAAACATCATGGTAAAGGTATCCTTTAGGCATTTCCCTCTAATAGAAGACCTTTGATCCATCATGTTAAGTCGATTCTCAGAAGTGCGTTACACCATCGCCGGAAGGGTTAACATTTCCGCTATTTTTCTAGTTTGCAGCTGTTTTAGGCTGCTGTTTCCGCTGTTTTCTTCACTATTTTTGGATGATTTAGTTGCTGTTTTGGGTGGTTATTTAGGAACTGTTTTTGGGTGTTTTGGGGACTATTTTTGGTCGGTGATGGGCTGATATTTGAGGGCTATTTTAGGAACTGTTTTGGGGATGATTTTGCACTGTTTTATTGTTCGGTGGAGGGGTATTTATTCTCGAAAATAGGAAGGTTTGGTTTAGGCCTGTTTGTTCACGTTGACTTGGGTTTTCTGGTCGGTGAAGGGCTACTATGGGTTTATGGCTGTGTTTTGGCTGCTTTGGGAACGTGTTTTAGGTGCGTGAGGGGTACTTTTGTTGGTCAGTAAATGGTGTGCCAGGTGAAGGGTTATTTGATGGTTGAAGGGTTGTTGTGCATGGATTGAAGGGTGTGTGTGGAGAGGGGCAGTACGTTGAAGGTTTGTTGTGAGTGAGTGGCTTGTGTCGAGAGAGAGGCAGAAGGGAGGTCGAGAGAGAGTGTTGATGATAAGTGAGCCCTGTATGTTTGTTGCGTGTTGGCTAGGTTGAAGAATAAACGTGGTTAGGGGTTCAAAATGGTGACGTGAGTGGCGTCTTTGGTGTGAGTGGAGTGCAAGATCTACGTGAGGGGCTGCAGGCTTAGATTTTTGTGTGAGGAGCTTGAGGGTTGTTGAAGAGCTATGAGGGGTTTTATTAATTTAGGGTTTTTAGAGAGAGGCGAGATTTATGGTTTATTGTTACTTCAAGGTTTTGAGAGAGATGAGACCGAGAGAGTTTTGGGGTTCTTTTAGTTTTGTTGTTTTTTTTTGTTTTTTTGAAGTCGTGAAGGTTGAGAGGGATAAGTAAGAAGCCGAGAACATTGGGGTTTTAATTAAGTTATATTTTATAGTGGTGCATTAGGGTTATGATTATTCATGGGTTTTCAAAAGGAAACAAATCAAGTAATTATAGGTGTATTCAATTAATTTATTTTAGGGTAAGAATATTTGTACTTTTGGTGGGGGAATTTCTTTAATTTGGGAGGTGATTTATTTAATTTAGGAAGTGGATTTACTTATATTAGGAAGGGGATTTGATTTAATTTAGGGAGGGGATTTCATTTAATTTGTGACATGTGTTAAATGTGATTTAATTATTTTCAGATTTGGGCTTTGGGCGAAATGGGCTTTGGATGGGTGCGGGGGTTTTGGGCCAAGTGGGCTTTTCATGGGTTGCGAGGGTTTTGGGCCGAGGCTAATATTTTAAAATAGAGATCAATCAAGTGAACCTGAGGCTAATCAGCAAGTTAAATTTGATAAGGTATTTATTTCCTGAATTTTCCCTTCCAACGTTCGTTTTCCCGCGACTTCCGCAACTTATCGCGTATTGCCTCCATGCGAGGCTCATCATCGGGCTTCATGAAAAAATGAAGTGTCTACAGTTGGTAGGGACGAGGGCAAGAATCTTATGTCTTGATGAGTTTCAGTATCTTTGTTCTGGTACTTTGTGACCTAGTAGGGTCTATTTCTCATGTAAGGTAGGTATGATGTAGGCTTT